>JAPYYD010005448.1:0-12109 GCA_028551405.1 Uromys caudimaculatus | reverse complement strand
GAGATTCCACCTCACACCAGTCAGAATGGCCAAGATCAAAAACTCAGGTGACAGCAGATGCTGGCGAGGATGTGGAGAAAGAGGAACACTTCTCCACTGTTGGTGGGATTGCAAGCTGGTACAACCACTCTGGAAATCAGTTTGGCGGACCCTCAGAAAAATGGACATAATACTACCTGAGGACCCAGCTATACCTCTCTTGGGCATATACCCAGAAGATGCTCCAACATGTAATAAAGACACATGCTCCACCATGTTCATAGCAGCCATATTTATAATAGCCAGAAGCTGGAAACAACCCAGATATCCCTCAACAGAGGAATGGATACAGAAAATGTGGTACATTTACACAATGGAGTACTACTCAGCTATAAAAAACAATGACTTAATGAAATTTGCAGGCAAATGGATGGAACTTGAAAATATCATCCTGAGCGAGGTAACTCAGTCACAAAAGAACGAACATGGTATGTACTCACTGATAAGTGGATATTAGCCCAAAAGTCCGGAATACCCAAGTTTCACTTTACAGTAACCGCTGGACTGAGAGTGAGGTCCCAGATGGAGGAGTTGGAGAAGGGACTGAAGGAGCTGAGGGAGTTTGCAGACCCGTGCACTCAAGTTTCTAAAGAAGGAGAAATCATCCATGTTCAAATAATTCCTCCATCTCCGCCTCAGCATGAGTCACCCTTTTGTTAACAGGAGACAGGAAAGGACTCAGAAGGCCTTTTAGCATGAAGTGCTTATTCTGCCTCAGACTGCAGTGCCAATCTTGCATCTGTTTCCCACTAATTATACCTACTACGGCATCAGTCTAACTCTCCCAGATAATCTCTTGTGTAAAGCAGTCAATTGGCTCTGTCATATGTCCTGGTGTCCACAAATCCACAGATGAGAGGGAAGATGGGAAAAGTAGGTGGTCTGAGCCAGAGATAGCAATTCTTTGTAGCTCTCTCTCTCTCTCTCTCTCTCTCTCTCTCTCTCTCTCTCTCTGTGTGTGTGTGTGTGTGTGTATGTGTGTGTGTGTGTGTGTGTGTGTGTTTGAGACAGAGTGTCTCTCACTGATCTAAAACTTAACATGTAGGCTAGGCTGATTTGAGCCCCCGGGGCACACTTGTTTCTACCCTCTTCCCCAAGTGCTATGATAGCCAGCAGGAGCCACCATGCCTGGCAGGTTTTTATTTTAGTTCCGGGAATCAAAGTCAGGTCCCCATGCTTGCAAGGCAAGCACTTACTGACTGAGCTATCTTCCTAACCCTCATTTTGTAATATTTTAAACTAAGAATTCTGGTCTACCATTTTATAGGAAAGGGCATAAAGTTTTCAGATCCTTAGTACTTTCCTTGAGGAACTTTTAGCTATGTCTATATGCAAGTAGCCACTAACCAGTTCAAGTTATAGAAAAATGCTCAACATCCTAGACTATTCTGCCTCACTCTCTCACTCAGTAACTCCCTCCTACTCTTTGAGGTAGTCATTATTTTGATTGTGACCACAGATGTATGTGGCCTGTTCTTAAACCTTACATAAATGGTATTATGGTGTATACTCTTAAATTTGCCTTTGTTGTTGCTGTATCATGTGATATCTCTAAGACTCATCTATTGTATATATCAGATAATTTTTGGCTGTGCAATATTCTATTGTAGGATTATTACATAGCTCATTTACCTGTTGTCACATTAGTGAACAATGAAACTTTTTTCTTTTGTTTTTTGAGATAGGATTTCTCTATGTAGCTTTGGCTGTCTTGGAACTCAGTCTGCAGACCAGGCTGGCCTCAAACTCAGAGATCCACCTGTCTCTGCCTCCCAAGTGCTGGGATTAAAGATATGCAACTACTACTGTTCAGCTGTGAACAATGAACTTGCATATCTTGTGGCTGCTATAAATGAAGCTGCTATGTATGCATCTTTTGGTAAACATAAGCATTCCTTTCTTTGGAGTATATTTCCAGGGGTAGATTGGTGGGTTATAGGAGATGTGTCTCTTTGACTTTCATAGGGATTGCCAACCAGCTTTCTAAAGAGATCGCATCCTTCTCTGTTCCTATCAGCAATGTGTGGATTTCCTGTGGCTCTGTACTAGTCAGTACTAGGTATTATCAATGCTTACTTCTGACATTGTTCTAGCTATATGGTTGTATCACAGCATGGTTTTAATTCCTGCCTTTAGATTTACATATCCCCTGTGCTCCAAGGAGGAGAGTTTCTGGTTGGTCTTAGGGGTGTGGCTGGGAGTTGCAATTATGGATGTGGGCTTGTGGGAAAACTTCTTTCATTAGGAGAGAGGGCTTAGCAATTGTTCCAGTACTGTAATCCCAAAGAGGGAGCATCCATTATGTGTTTTCCTGAAGTCTAGTTTCACAAAGGATGCTTTCCATCGGCTGCCATACTCCTTCCTCCAGCAGACTGTACTTGAGCTAGAGACGCAATGTGTCCCTCCCTCTCTTGGGTACATAGGCTACTCTGATGCTTTTTCTGGGTCTGAGCTGCTGTGACATTTCCAGTCATTTGATTTCCAAGTGACAACATGTCAGTGTAACTACTGCTCCCATGATGTGTTTGTCAGTTGAAAGAGAAACTTGGAAATATGGACAAAAATGCTTTGTTTATCAAGATGAAGGAAGCCAAATCAGATGGCTGTCTTTTCTTTGGCTTGTTGATGACCTGTTTAAAGAGCCTGGTCTACCAGCACAACAGCCTCCATCCCTAGTAAGTCAGTTGTGTCGCTTGCAGATGACCAAGAGCTTGCTGATTGACTCTTGGCATTCTCTTATAAAGAAGGGGTTGGGGAGGACCATTGGATGCTCACCTGAGATTCCAGTCTCTCC
The DNA here is from genome assembly GCA_028551405.1 of Uromys caudimaculatus. Classification (NCBI taxonomy): domain Eukaryota; kingdom Metazoa; phylum Chordata; class Mammalia; order Rodentia; family Muridae; genus Uromys; species Uromys caudimaculatus. The sequence goes on along the minus strand of JAPYYD010005448.1, from coordinate 9,276 downwards.
TCCCAGCCATTTGTATGCAACTCTGCCTTAATTGCAATTGCTGCTGAAGGAAGGCTGGGGAAGGCTAACTGAAGGACAGTCCACATAAGAGGTTATGTGGAAACCATCATGTCTGCAGGGTGAGGACATTCTGGTGCAGCGGCTGTGGGATCACCCACACTCATTGGTCACTCAACACTCATGCTCTGTAAGTAAGACTGGTAAGCTCATTAATTCCCCTGGAGGAACTGTGGTGGAACTGTTCTTTTATCACTGGGACCTTAGGTTGAAGGAGTAGATATTGTTTATGTCTCTCCAGGGAAAGTATTCTTGCAACTCTTTAAGCACAGGCACCCCCCAAGAAAAACCAATTCATTAAGGAGGAGTTGTCAAGCATTTTACTGTGTAGTTCCTCAGTTCTGTCCTGTTTTGTGCTGGGAAAACTATAGAGAATCCCAAGTTTAGGTCTTGACTGAAATCTTATGTGGGGCTGTGAAAGGCAGCCTAGTTTCTGGTTGAGCTAAGATTTTAAACCCCGTGGACCTAATAGGTTGTCCCCAGCAGGGGGCAACCGTATAAGGGATGGCAGGCATTTGACCATGCTCTTGGAAAACCATGCTCCTGACAAGAGACCACAGCTCTCCATAGGTCTGTGACATTTAGTCACATAAGGGGAGCGCCCTCAAGCTCCACCACAGGTAGAGGCGTGGTCACATAGCTTCAAGCCATCCTCATGCTAATGAGGCACCTAGAGGCTTAGCCACTCACCTTCCTAGCCACTATTTCAACATTGCCCCTCCCTGAGGTCGCAGGGGTACAGATTCACCCACGACACTCTCCACTATGACAGTAAACACCCTGAAACCCTGGACAGTATCTCTTCATCTGCCATGGGGAACAATGGAAGAGGCCTTCGTCTAAAGAGCCACCGCCTAGTCTCCTGCCGAAGGCCTCCCAGCACTCCCATCCACAGCCGCCAACCCAAACCAAACCAAATGAGTTAGCTGGCGACAAGCCGCCAGTTATGGTTGGTCCCCACGGGATCCGACCAGTCTCCTTCCTGCCTTTCCCCTCTCGGTCCGGGCTAGGTTCGGCCTGTGGCCCCCACTTCATTCTCAGCTCATCCATGACATCCAGCGGTGTCTGCTTTGCCCAAGAACCTGGGAACCCCACGGAGCCGGCTTGTCTCCCAGGAACCACAGCCGCATCACCTACCCCTGGGCTGTGTTTCCACAGGAGCTTCTCACAGCCTGACACATGCCCGGCAGCCCATGGGGGTACTCGTGGTCAAACTTCCCGTGAGTCCTGCCTCTCCGAGGGGCACCAAGAGCCAGGGTGGACGAGTGGGACTTCACCTCACCTCTACCGAGCCAGTTTTACCCAACAGTCTTATTCTCTGGGTTCATTCTGAGCAGCCCTACCTACATCCAAGACCCATGATAGCCCAAGGGAAAAGTCATAACTGGAGTTGACAGGTAGCCCTTAGGGGCTTGAAAACTGAATATTGTAGTGTGAATGGGGACTGTGCCACTTGCCAATTGTACAATCTTTGCATGCAAATTGGTATTATGAATGGTCAATTTCACATCATCAATGAACTGCATAACCTAATATGACTCTCCAAAAGAGTTGCTAGGGTAAAAATTAGTTGAGATAGGAAATGTAAAAGCACCTAACAGGTTGTAGGTACTCAGTGACTATTGTGGATTTAATATTCAAAATAGGAGGAGCAGGTAGAACCTCTTCAAAAAAAAATATAGTGCATCTACTCTGTGAATAACTACCCAAAATATAAAGGAAGGAAGTACTGATATAGTACACATAACTTTGATTAGTCTGAGGAGAATTATGGCAAATGAGAAATCCTAAAAGGACTGCATTTATGTAACATCTTAGTAATGTCAAAATTTTAGGAATGAAGAATAGTTTAGAGGTTGCCAAGGTTTAGGGATAGAAGATGGGTGAGGAAAGGATGGTGTCTTAGTCAGGGTTTCTACTCCTGCACAAACATCATGACCAAGATGCAAGGTGGGGAGGAAAGGGTTTATTCGGCTTACACTTCCACATTGCTGTTCATCATGGAAGTCAGGGCTGGAACTCAAGCAGGTCAGGGATCAGGAGCTGATGCAGAGGCCATGGAGGGATGTTACCTACTATCTTGCTTCCCCTGGCTTGCTCAACTTGCTTTCTTATAGAGCCCAAGACTACCAACCCAGGGATAGTACCATCCACAAGGGGCCCTCCCACCCTTGATCACTAATTGAGAAAATGCCTTACCACTGGATCTCATGGAGGCATTTTCTCACCTGAAACTCCTTTCTCTGTAATAACTCCAGCTTGTGTCAAGTTGATACACAAAACCAGACAGTACAGATGGGTACGATTATAAAAGGACAATATGAAGGATTCTGCAGTGACTAAAATGTTTGGTGTTGTGACTCTAGTGCTGGATAGACAGTGATATAATTGCATAGAAACAAACAACACACATGAGGGTACAAAGAAAATTAGTGAAGTCCCATTGAGATCAATGGGTTGCTAATAGTCTGGTTGTGATTGTATTATATTTTTTGTGAAATGTTACCTTTGGGGAAAATCTGAATGAAAGGTACATGCAGTCAATCTCTCTCTCTCTGACTTCAAATAAATGTACAATTATCTAAAAATTTTCAATTAAAAGTATCCCTGTATCACATATTATGAAAAGTCGTAAAAAAGTGGTTTTTAATAACTAGTTCAGTTTAATAATTGAAAATAAAGAAGAAATGTACTGTCTTATTAAATCTATTTATAGATTTCTGGATCAATCTTGAATTGAGAAATATTAAATTGCAGGTATGAGGGAAGAGGAGATTGTAGGTTAAATGAAGGAAATATGATAGTTTCTAGCAGTTGTCTTCCTTGCCCTTGTATCTTCTATCATTTCTCTAGTTTTCTGCTCTCTTTAGATGCTGGAGACTCTTAGGTATCCTAATTCCCAAGGAAAGGAAACTCAGGGAGAAACTAAGTCACATGCAATTGTTTTTGTTTTGATTAATTTATGCATTTACTTAATTGCTTCTCTGTCCTCTCTGCCTACCTCCTGTTTCTCACTTATATTTGAGCCCTAGCATAGTGATTTGTATGTAGAGCAGCAGTTCCCAATCTCCTTTGGGGGCTGCAGATCAGATATTTACAGTACGATTCACAACAGTAGCAAAATTACAGTTGTGAAGTAGCAAATGAAAATAATTTTATGGTTGGGGGTCACCACCACATGAGGAACTGTACTAAGGGGTCACAGCATTTGGAAAGTTGAGAATCACTGGTCTAGAGTAAACATGCACATCAAAGCTAATGAAAAAGATTTAAAAGAGAATTGCTAGTTAGGATAATGACTCTCTAAGGGTGAAATGTCCAGCACCTTGGTGATTAGAGATAGGGAGCTTCCTTGGTCCTGTTCAAATAGCTCAACAGAGCCCCGCCCCCACCCGCTCTAATCAAATCCACATACACAGTTCATCCTTTCCCAAGTGTATGTTACAAAATTTACAAAATGGAGCTTACCATTCTAAGTGTATATACATAATGGGAGTGAAATTGTTACAAACATAAATGTGATCTCAGCTTTTGGCTGGTGATGAGAAATTTTGTCTTCTAAAGTCATGATCTTCTCTCTTCTATCCTGGGAAATCTCTTTAAAATATTTTACCTGGTTGCAGTGATATTTAAGGATTTCTTCATCTGACTTCAAATGGCCCTCTGGATAGCAGTAATTAACTTGAATTCAGATTAATGCAAAATGCAATAAAATGAACTCAATATTTTAATTATAGGCAAACCAATTTTCATATCTTGGAGTACATAGGATTAAAAATTGAGGTCAATATTCCACTTCCCTTGACTTTATTGTTCAGTTTAGATTAAATATTGGGGTAATGTTTTAAAATATTATCAAAATATGGCTTCCCTTTTTGGTAAGTAATTTTATCAAAGGAAAAGGCAGAGAGGAAGTGGAGGAGGAGGATAGAGAGGAAGAGGATTACCTACTTTCTATTAAGATTTTACTATGAGATGTCAAAATCTTGGGAAAAAAATCTTGTCTTGGAAGAAGCAGGAATATCACATAGTATAAAATACTCATTGCTCAGCCTTGAGTTTAAACTGGTTTCAAGAACTCCTGTACAGTAGTATTGCTAGCTAGGCCAGTAAGTGGGAACATATAGATAGGCTTTATATTTTCCATAGAACTGCCCAAGTGGGGCTCTTTCATATTGGAATGCAAAGTTTAGGGAATTTCTGTGATGTCAATATTTGTTAAGTTGGCAATCAAGATTAACAACCACAGGGCCAGAGAGATGACTGAGGTAGGTGGTAAAGGTACTGTTATGCAAACACACAGAAGGATCTGAATTTGAACTCCATCAGGGTGGCACATGCCTGTAATTCCAGTACTTAGGAGGTAGAGACAGGAGGTGTCCCTGGGGCTTGCTGGTCAGCCACTCTAGCAGACTCAGTGAACTTAATTAAGTTCCAGATTTGATGGCAGACCATATCCTAAATAAGTTAGAGACTGAGGAAGACACTTGACATTGATATGGTTCTCCCTATGAACCAGGAAGTAGACCCTTACCACGAACAGATTCTTCCATGCCTTAGTCTTGAATTTCCAAGTCTTTAAAAACAGGAGAAACACGTTGCTCATAAGCATCCCAGTATGTAGTAATTTGTATAGCAGTACAGTCAAAACAAGGGTGCTTGATCGTGGAGAAGCCATGAAAGTAGGAAGGACAAGACCAAAGTGAAAGCAAGGGAAGCCCCTTCCTGATAAACAGAGAGATCAAGGTCTGAAAGCTGAAGCTGGACACAGAGAGAGGAAGTATGTAAATATTGTCTTATTTCCTCCTTCTCACCCTATAAACGGTACTGGCAAAGAAGGGAGCTGTAGTAGAAACACTGATAGGTTAGGAGAAATGAAGTGGCCACCTCAAGAGATATATCCAGGATTAATACAAACCCATCTCAGAGAAACCTCCCACAGTACCAAATCGCCTCTTCCTTAATGAGGGAAAAGTAGTCACAGCTGTGGAGAGAATGGTCTCATCAGCCTTGTCAGCTTGCAGGCTCCAGGAAGCAGCAGAGAGTGTGGATTCCTAACTTAGGCATGGAAGCCTTGAGAGAGCAGGCATGTTTGAGCAACTCTGAGGACAAGGGGGCTGAAGAATTTGGAGACCTAGCAGTGATACAGTCCATGATCAATCCTAGAAATCCATCAGCAATGTTTTAGAGAGACCAGCTGCAACCCAGTGGAGCCCTGAAAGTGATGCGGAGTGATCAGGTATGATGGGGTACCCCCAGAGGCTAGCAGGAAGACTACATCATCTTCTCCACAGCCATAAAGATGCACATAGTTACTATATTGGGAGGAAGGAGGTAAAGAGTCCCTGAGCAGGGTGGGATGGGGGAAGCATGCAATCCTGAAAAACTAAGTAACCTCTTGAATGTAAAGCTGGGAAACTCAGACATCTATAGTTAAATCGCCCATAGGGATGTGAAATAGAGAGGAAGAGATAACTATGTTTCTGTCCATACCAGTTTGTGAGTTTTAAATTTTGGCACTGGTATACTTAAAAAAAAAAAAAAAAACCAACAACAAACCACAACTTAGTTTATTCAAAGAAGAATGGGTAGGACAAAGGGCTCATGGAAAATATTGTTGCTGCCCCATGTTGAGCCTCCTGGGCACTTAGCATGTTTGTGTTTGCTAGTCTGACATCCAAGTGCTATCACCCGCTACTCCTTGTCGGAGGGGTTTCTCTAGCAATTAGAACCTGTTCTGTCCCGACTCTGGTTAAGCAGGAGGTGACAGGAACTGATTATCCACTGGTTGATAGCACTGGTGGATAAAATACCCTAGCTCCCACACCCCTCTAGTGAGTAGACCCTAATGTGTATGTTCTACCCCATTAACTACATTTCCTGGAGACTATGAGCTCTAGTTGCCCACAGTGAAAATATGTTTGATAGTGCTCTCCCATCCCTTCTCTGACTCAGCTCCCCTCTCCATTCTTGGTGTTTTCGCGAACAACTGCTTTTAAAAAATGCTTTGTATTAAAATATTTTCCTGAGAAGCTAGTCCTTGGGCACACAGCAGGGGGGAGGTGGGACCCTAACTACGTCAGGGAAGAAAATGAATGGAAGAATGGCCCAGGATGAGGCATATAGGTGCATTCTAGCATTGCCAACATCTAGGAAATGAAGGCAGTAGTTACAAATTCTAAGTCAGCTGTTGCTGCATAGTAAGAGCCTGTCTCAAAAACACCAAGAGAAAAAATGGTCTAGGATTAGGTCAGCGCACTTTTTCTATAAGGAACCACAGTGAATAGTTTAGCCTTGTGAGATACATATGGCTTCTCCCCCCCCCCCCCATGCAAAAGCAAGAGGAATGTATTGTTCCAGTGTGCTGGGGTCGTTCCAGACAAGAGTGAGAGGCAGCGACCCCAGGTGACCCATTAGGCGAGTTTTTATACAGTTTCCAGGGGTGGAATAGAGCGTCAGCAACTAGGCACAATATGATTGGCGGAACTGGCGCCCTTTAAACTGATTGGTCTTTAGGGAATGAGGTAGTAGGGGCTTAATCAGTTTCTCCCTTCAGGCCTAAGTGCTTAACTGACCTTTTCCTTCTGGGAGGGGAGGGGTGCCTACGTGGAATTTTCCAACAGTCTTTAGTTAACTGACCTCTTCATTCCCCCCTTTTCTTTGTACAAGCTTCAACCCTGAAGCTATTGCTGGTATTCTGATAGCCATACTCCTGGTCTTCTGTATCTAGTTCTTTGTATTTCTGCTTTAAGATCATTAGCTATACTGTATCTATGCGTTCCTTAACAAAAGCAACCAAGTGGTTCAAAATGCAGGGGTCAAAAGTAAACAATAGCAGGAAAATAATTAGGGGTCTTAACAAGGTGGATATGAGGGTGCTTAACCAGGGGGAGGAGTTAGACCAAGACTCAAACCGGCCCGTCTCTGTTCTCTTTTAATGATACATTTTTGTTTTTCTTTTTGTTTTAAAAACCAACTCTTTAAAATTATTCTTATTTTAGGAGAGGGCATAGAAAATAGACTATGGATCATACCATAGTTGCCCATCTATAAATCTTTGAAGGATGCAAATTTTGTCTTTCAAAAAAATTTCGTTTTTATTCCAATACTTAACATTCTGCTTCTCAACATACACATGGGTTTATTTTCAAATTTCCTTGGAAGACACCCATTCAGTCAAGATGATAGGAATCAACCAAAGAATATTGAAATGTGAGTTCAAGACTAATGATCTGGGAAGAAAAGCTAGCAAAGAAAACAGTAATGTACAGAGATGTTTTTAGGTATGATCTCAGAGTACTGACACTAGTAGATTATCAAATTCTCTCCAGGTCTTGGCACTAGCTTTTCCCCTTTGTACAACAAGATAACTTTTGGTAAGTTATCTTACATATCTAAACCTCAGCTTCCTCATTTGAAAAATAAGAATGTTGATGCTAGTGATTATATATATATATATATATATATATATATATATATATATATATTTACACACATACACACATACATATATGTACACATATATACAGACATATATACACACGCACACACACATATATATACATACCTACATATATATGGGCCACTGTGACACTTGCCTACACATAGTATGAACATCTTAAATAGCAGTTATAATTGGATCACAGCATTGTCATTAAATGTAATTTAACCTCTGGTTTTAGCGTATTCTGAACATCTATCTTATAACAGCAAATGTGCTCTGTTCAAGGGTACATGAGTATGGAGAGTATGGAGAAGGGATATTTTTAGAAGAAAAATATGTAAGAGAAAAACCCTGGAGATATATAAGCACAGGGCATTTTCATTGAACTGACAGAAGTAGAATATGACAGATGTTACAAAGTGGGGAAGGGTAGGAGGTGAGGACTTATGGGGCATAATCTTGGGACTAAAATTTAAAGAACTAATTATTTCAAAGTCTAATAAGAGTGAGTTTATCTTGTACTTGATAGGAAGTCACCACTTGAATGTAAATAGGGAAGTAAAAAAAATCAAATTGAATTTGCATGTGTCTAGCAGAGCGCTTGTCCAGAGACACGGGTGACCTTGGAAATGGAGAGATTGCTTAGGAAGCCTTTGTCATATATATCAGTTAGCTTTGCCACATAGCAAACAAACTCAAAACTTAGTGCTTCAAGTAACAACCATTTGTTCAGCTTATGATTCTGTTTGGACAGTCTGAGCAGGCTGAGTTGTGTGTCTCTTCCAGCTTCTGCTAGAATCTCTCATACATTTGTAACTGATAGCTATATTCTTTAGGAGCTGTCTAGTCTCTGATCAGGTCAAACATAGACCTCGTTTTTTTGTTTTGTTTTGTTTTTTTTTCTATGATGGAGATTGAACCCAGGGTCTTGGGCCTATTAGGCAAGTACTCTTAGCACTAAGCTGGATTCCCCAGCCATGATGATGTCTAACACCATGGCTTTTATGTTCTACTTGGTCTCTCATCCTCTAGAAGGCTAGCTTGGACTTGTTTACGTGGCAGCTAAGCAGGGCTGCAAGGGGTAGGTAGAAACACACCAATCCTCTTAAGATGTCTACCCAGAACTGGCATAACCTTATTCTTTTACTAACAGGAGTCACAGACCCAATTCTGATTCAAGGTAAAGGACATGAATTTGATCTGATAATGAAGTAGCTGTGAAGTCACTTTGCAAAAGCCGTGGTTATAGATAGGCAAATAATTGTGCCCAATTTTATAAGGCAGCCTATGCATCATAGAGTAGAAGATGCTTAAGGCATATAGAAGAAGGAGGAACAGGGGTCCAATTTCAAAGAATGCTTTCCAAATTTTCAGCTTGGGCTGTACTACAGAGCAGTAGTGATAAAAACTGCATGGTATTGGTACAGTGACAGGCAGGTAGATCAATGGAATAGAATTGAGGACCCAGAAATGAACCCACACACCTATGGTCACTTGATTTTCGACAAAGGAGCTAAAACCACTCAGTGGAAAAAAGACAGCATCTTCAACAAATGGTGCTGGGTCAACTGGCGCTCTATATGTAGAAGAATGCAAATTGAACCATTCCTATCTCCCTGTACAAAGCTCAAGTCCAAGTGGATCAAGGACCTCCACATAAAACCAGATACACTGAATCTAATAGAAGAGAAAGTGGGGAAAACTCTCGAACACCTGGGTACGGGGGAAAAGTTCCTGAACAGAACACCAATGGCTTATGCTCTAAGATCAAGAAT
>JAPYYD010005447.1:0-12110 GCA_028551405.1 Uromys caudimaculatus | reverse complement strand
GTTTTTTGGAGTCTAACTTCTTGAGTTCTTTGTATATATTGGATATTAGCCCTCTATCGGATGTAGGATTGGTTAAGATCTTTTCCCAATCTGTTGCTTGCCGTTTTGTCCTATTGACAGTGTCCTTTGCCTTACAGAAGCTTTGCAATTTCATGAGGTCCCATTTGTCTATTCTTGATCTTAGAGCATAAGCCACTGGTGTTCTGTTCAGGAACTTTCCCCCTGTACCCAGGTGTTCGAGAGTTTTCCCCACTTTCTCTTCTATTAGATTCAGTGTATCAGGTTTTATGTGGAGGTCCTTGATCCACTTGGACTTGAGCTTTGTACAGGGAGATAGGAATAGATCAATTCTCATTCTTCTGCATGTAGACTGCCAGTTGAACCAGCACCATTTGTTGAAAATGCTGTCTTTTTTCCACGACTTTTTTTTTTTTTTTTAAACCCTTGAGTCCATATAATACTCCCTGTGTGCATGACTAGAGGACAATCTACCGGAGCACAGGTAGCTTCTCAGGGGCCACAGACCAGATAAACACTCTCCCTCCTCCACAGCCATAAACTGCAATGGCTCTCAGCTAGGGTGTGGCCTCATGAGATTTTGGCTGGCTTAATCTTGTGCAGGTCTTATCCACACATTCATAGCTGCTGTGAGTTTTATACGCAAGGATGCTGTCATGTCTATCAAATACTGTTTTGCTACAGGTGTCCACCACCTCTGGCTATTACAGGTTTTCGGTCCCCTCTTCTGTGGTGATCCTTGAACCTTGAGAGTAGAGAGTAAAATATAAATGTCCTATTCTCAGTCTATTATCCTCTGCTTATCCTTGACTTATCTTATCCTTGACTAGTTGTGGTTCTCTGTGTTAATCACCAGATAGTATAAAAAGAAAATTATCTATTAAGGTTTGAGAGATATACAAATATATGGGTATAAAGATAATAACTGAAGGGTCAGTTCATTACTGTGTTCATTTAGCAGAATAATAGTATTAGGTTCTCCTCTAGGCAGCGACCCAACCAACCATGGGGTTTTGGCCAAGTTAACGTAACCAGATAAGAGTTTTGTCTTGTGGGATGGGCTTAAAAAGAATCAGGAAGTGATTGGTTACTTCTCTAACATTGTGCCACTATGATGTCAATAGGCACATGGTCTCCCACAGCAGAGTACCTTTTGGATAAATAGTGCTGGAATGATTGGATATCTAAACTCCTACAGATAAGTAATAAAGGGGTCATTCTTTACTCAGTAGCATCAATAAAAAAGACTTAAGCAGACATTTAACCAAGAAGATACCTGTTAGAAAATTAACATTAGAAAGTTGCTTATCATCACTGTTAGCACGTATGAGAGTATGCAGATTAAAATCACTACATAGTAGCTTTTCAACTCATTTTAATGACTAAAATAAGACTGATTAAAATGCCAAGTGTCCCAGAACATAGAGAAACTGAACTCTCATATCTCATTTGTAGAAGTGTATGCTATAACCACTTTGGAAAGATAATTGACAGTTTCCTACAAGGTTACATTTATAACTTTATGACCCAACAGTTTTACTCCTTGGCTTTTATTCAAGAGAAATGGCATACATCTATAAAAAGATTGTGCAAAGATGTTTGTCATAGATTTAAGCATAGTACTTCCCACCTGGATGTACCCCCTTAACACACAGTGTATCCACAAATTGTGATATGCACTAGCCAATGAATACCATGGAAAACTCTACACTTCTACACATAATGGTGTTGATGATTCCTAAGACAGGCCAGTTATATAATCTGTACTTAGTGTACTGAGAGGTATTAAACTGGTGGCTTTCTGAAATGAGAATGGTCCCCAAGGGAGCAAGAGGGGATCTTCTGGGGTTACAGAAATGATCTGTACCATAGTTGTGTGGTAATCAAACAGCTATACACATTTCCGAAAACACATCAAGCTATACAGTTTGTTACATTAAACTTCAAGTCAATGCAGTTGGTTCAAATGGCTTATTACATTTTACATTAAACATTTTTGTTACCATTTTTCTTTGCTACAAAATCCTCAGATTTACCAGTCATGTTTTTGCTAGTTTAGGGGAGGGGGGGCATTCTTAGCTTCCTATTAAAAAGACAGCAACTTGTGAGATGTGAACTTTGTGGTGGTAATTTTGGGGTTAGAAGTTTTTCTTGATTCTGGTAGTTTTTTGTTTTGTTTTGTTTTTTAATTTCACAAGAGCCAATTTTGGCCAAAACAGTAAAATCATTATTGCTTAACTAGAAGATTGCACAGTAGTTTGTAGTTGAGATGAGAGAAAGTCACAATAATTTTATTTATCTTCCTCTCAAATGATACATCTCTTTCCTTCCATCATGAAAATTCTGTTATTCTCTGACATGTCTGTTAAGCCAGAAAATACATTAAATTTTTTGTTTTGCCCTTGACTGTTATATCAGCTTTCATAATATTCTCCTGTGCTTCAAAGAATGACGGAAGGAATGCTGGCCATCCTTTTCAGAGGGCTGTGCAAAGTGACTAGTTAGTGTTGGCAAGGTACCTTGGAATAACATTTTCTTTCTATGAATTGAAGAATATCAATTAACAATACTCTTGTTTTGCAGTGTTGCTAGAACACACCTCCAGAAATGAACCTTTAAAGCCCAGGGTGGTATGATCCACTGCTGCCCCGCACAACCGAACCAGCTATATGGTGAACAAACAGATGGCTTGGAGTGTCGGTGGCTGTCCTGCTGTGTCTTCTCTGAGATCAAGCCATCCATGACAAAGGCCAGCTTGAAATTCTCCTCAGGTGCTGATTTCTCCACCTTCACTGCTAACATGGGTAGATTTCACAACTAGAGACTGTGGATTTTGAAGAAATGAATAATTGTTTTCTTAGCAGATTGAGCTGGTCTCTGGTGCTGATAGTGATTAGCTGTTGGGTTGGTGTCTTCCCCAAGGCAACTTGGGAGTTTCCCTACCACCAGCTGTGATGTGTGTAGTGATCCTTGAAGAAGAATAAGACTCACTACCCAAGTATCTCTTCTAGCTAAAATTGCAGCTATTAGGATTATTCTTTAGAGCTAAATTATCATTTCAGATATATGTAAATCCATAAAAGTAAATATGTGAGAAACTAAAGCACACAGAATTTTAAAAGTTTAATTATCAAATGAATGGATGCTTATTACAGGAAATTTGGAAAATAAAAATGATATAAAAACTGACATTCTTAAGAAAGCAGGATCACACAGTATTTTTCTTTCTGGGTGTGGCTTATTTCACTTAATGCAATATCCTCTGGGCTTGTCCAGGAAAGCAAGGACTTCTTGTTGTTGTTTGTTTTGCTTTTAAAGATGATATAAGATGCCATTGTGTAAATGTACCATATTTTCCTTATCCATTTCTCGGTCAGTGTTTTAATATCTTGGTTGGTATAAACAATATTGCTATTCAATTCGGAATGGGTTAATAGGCTGAGATCTATGGTGATACACTTTTCATTTCTTTACAACCCCCCATTTTGTCTACTATTATGGCTACACAAATCTACTAGCAATGGGCAAGAGTCCCCCTTTCTCTAGTTTCTCTCAAACATGTGTTTTCTTTTAACCTTATGATAATAGTAATCCCAACAGCTGTGAGGTGGTATTCCATAGTGGATTTAACTTGCATTTCTTTAATGATTAATGACAAATATTTTCATATATCTTTGGGAATTTTCATATCTTCTTTGAATATCTATTCAAACCATCTTCCCATTTTAATAATAGCATGTTTGTTTTTCATTATTGAGTTGAATGGAGTCTTTTTTTAAAAAATCAATTTTGTATATTAGGCTCTTCTTTCCCTGCCCCACGGGCTCCTGTTTTATTTTGCTGATTGTTTCTTCCCTGTGAAGAACTTCCAGATCAACACCCAGTTTATTTTGGCTGTTGTCTGTGATATCCAAAAATCATGGGAAGTCCAGGAGACTTTCCTGGCATCATGTTCTGGGGTTTTACATTATCTGTCATAGATTTATCTGTCTTTCCTTTGTATGATCTGCACTGAGTTGGTTTGTATGTATGTCATTCAATAAGATTCAGTTTTCACCCTTTTGCACCATTAATTGAAGCAATTGTATTTCCTTGTTGTGTCTTCTTGGTGTCTATGTCAAAAATTAATAGGCTGGACATGTCTGGATTTACTTGTGACCTCTCCATTGGCCTCATGGATCTGGTGTCTATATTTATACCAAGTCATGATATTTTAGTAACTACAGCTTCATAATATAATTTCAAATCAAAGAATGTGATACCTCAAATTTTGTTTTTCTTTCTTAGAACTACTTGTCTATTTAGGGCCCTTGTGGCTTTAGTTGTGCTTTAGAATCTTTTCCCTGTTTATGTAAAGAAAGCTATTGTTACTTCGACAGAGATTCTATTGAATCTGGGTGTGTCCTCAGTCAGAATGGCAATGTTAGCAATATTAACAATCTGTGCCGCAGCATGGAATGTCGTGCCATTTACTTGTGTCATGAACGTTCTATAGACTTTAGTAAAACAGATCTTCAACTTCCTCAGGTTAATACTTCCTTAGTTAATTTGTTCCGAGGCATTTTATTTTTGTATCATTATGAGCACTATTCTTCTTAATTCTATTTTTAGTTAGGTTATTATTTTAGTACAGATGCTGTTGATTTTGTATCCTGCAACCTAACAGAATATTCATTTATTAGTTCTAAGAGGTTTGTGTGTTTGTAGAATCTTTGATTTTCACATATGTGATTATGTTGTTTGCAAATAAATATGATTTTCCTTCTTCCATTTTGATTTGCCCATTTATCTATCTTCCCTGATTGCCCTTGCTACTATTTCTAAAATAATACTGGATGAAGTAGTAAGAGTTGGGATGCTGGTCTTGTACTGGACTGTAGTGGAAAAGCTTTCAGTTTCTCTTCATTGGCTATGATGTGAGCTGCAGAGTTTTCATAGAGAGTCTTTTATGTTGAGTAATTTTCTTTCCATATCTTAAGAATGTAGAGGTTTTATTGAGAAAGGATGTTGTACTTTGTCAAATGCTTTTTCTCTGTCAGTTGATCTTTCTCATTCTCCCTCTTTCCTTCTTTTGCTCTACTGATGTGACGAATCACATTGACTTATGGGCATGTGTTAGATAAGTTTTGTGGGTCATTGTAAATTCTACTTGGTCGTGATGTTCAATCTTTTTTGATGTATTGCTGGAATAAATTGTGAATATTCTGTTATTTGTATCAATGTTTACCAGAGACATAGACTATGTTTTTCTTTTCTTAAGCTATCTTTGTCTGGCATAGGTATCAGAATGGCATAGGTATCAGAATGGCATTGGTATCAGAATGGCATTGGTATCAGAATGGCATCGGTATCAGAATGACATTGGTATCAGAATGGCATTGGTATCAGCCTTCAAAAAATGTTTCTGAAAGATTTTCTGTAGCTCTCTTTTTGGAAAGAGATAAAATATAATACATGAATTCTTTTTTAATGTTCAACTACTGAAGCCTTGTGCTCCAGACGTTTTTCTCTGAAGAAGGTTTTTAAACTAATTGTTTGGTATCTTATCTATCATTGCTCTCAAGCTTTTTACTTCTGATTCAATCTTGGTAAGGTATATTTTTTCTTGGAATTTACCCATTTCATCTAGGCTATTAAATATATTGGCATGCTCGCTTCTTATTTGCTGCATATCTATTGTAACTTCTTGATTCTTAGTTTTGATTTCATTTAAGTCTTTTACTATGTCTTTAGAGTCTCTCTAAGAGTTTGTTAGTTTATATTGTCAATAAATTTAGTGGTTTTTTTTTTGACTTTTCTATTCTGTTTAATTTATGTTTGTAAAAGATTTTTCTGCTAATATAGAATTTGATTTACCCTCTTTTCGTATTACTTGAGGCATGGCAGTAGACTTGTTTATCTGGTGTATGACTTCCTTTCTGAGGTAGATATTTAACGTTGGAAGATCTCTTCCTCCACTTTTACAGCAACCCACTTGTTTTGGTAAGATGTGTTTACATAATCATTTGTT
The DNA here is from genome assembly GCA_028551405.1 of Uromys caudimaculatus. Classification (NCBI taxonomy): domain Eukaryota; kingdom Metazoa; phylum Chordata; class Mammalia; order Rodentia; family Muridae; genus Uromys; species Uromys caudimaculatus. The sequence goes on along the minus strand of JAPYYD010005447.1, from coordinate 6,082 downwards.
TCAAGTACTTTTATATTTGTTATTTGAATTCTTCTTTGACCCATTGGTTGTTCAGAAACATGCAATTTTATTATCATATGCCAATTTTATAAAAGTGTACCTGTTTTGTATTCCTAGATCCATATCCTTATAGTCTGAAATAATAGTAGCTATTTTTCAATCTTCTTAAATTTGGTAAGATTTGTGTGACCTAACATATAGTCTCCCCTAGAGAGAAATCCCATGAATACTGGGCAGGAGCGCATATTCAGCTATTGATGGAAACTCCCAGTCATCCATCAGCCCTCTGGTTAACAATGCTATTCAAGCCCTGCATTCCCTTCTTAGCACTCTGTGTGGTTCTAGGTCCATGGTTGAAGGTCCCCCACAGCTACTGGCCTTCTGTCTAGTTATCCCTCTTGGTGCTTGTTACTCTGCTCATGCCTTCAGGTGCTCCAGTGTTATGTGAACACACCTAGTCAACTGTTCCATCCTCTTGAGACCTTTATTCAACCTCTTTTTCAGCACCCCCACCATCGTGTGTGTGTGTGTGTGTGTGTGTGTGTGTGTGTGTGTGTGTGTGTGTGCTATTAAACTTTAAATGATCTATTATTGTTATTTTTGGATTGCATTTTTACACCTTTTAAGCCATTTCAGTCTTTTGATGAGAAGGTTTAATCCAAGGTTATTTTAATAGGCAAATCTCACATGCCAATTTCTTGTTGTTTTTATTGCTCCTTTGTTCCTCCCCCCCCCCTGCTTTGTTTGTTCACTCTCTGCAGTGCTAAACTATGAATCCCCTCTCTCTGTAGTTTGCATTCTTGCTGTATTTTGTGTAATGGTTACTAAGAGACTACAAAAGCCACCCCTACACTTACCATCTACTCTGTTAACTGCATAACATCATGTATACAAGTTTATACATTTATGCCCCATTTGTTTCTGACATTGCAATTTAAATATTTTTATATTTTGTATTATATACTTCTTAACAACTTACTATAGATTTAATTTTCATCGTCTTTACTTTTAGCCTTCATAGTAGAGATTTATACAGATAGTTGTGTGTGGTAACCAGTCCTCAACTAAACATGGATCCAATAAAGGTAGCAAAGGCCACACAGGAATCTGCTGAAGTGATGGAGTCCTCTGAGGTCTTCTTGCTTATCTTTTTTCTTCTTGGTTCAGACCATATTCTGAGTAGAACAATGGGGTAGGGTGTTTGGGGTACATTGTGTGAAGGTGTGTCTCTGTATATCCAATTATTAATTCTGTTCTCGCAGAGAGCCGAATGCTGGCAGGATCTCGGTCTTGTTATTTCCAGCCCATCACTGATCTCATATTTTGTAACTATTCATTCTTGCTCACTAGCCTAGAGGTAATATTGTATCTGATTGGCTGTAAGAAAGAGCTGATGTCCAATAGCTGGGCAGGAAGCAGAGGATGGAACTTTTGGAGAAGGGGAAGGTGGGAGAAGAAATGAGATGCAAGAGATTTTTGTCAGCAGACCACAGAGGTGAATGGATGGACCAGGGCGGAGCAGCCACATGGTGGCAAGTAGTACCGGGATTAATTGGGATAAATTTAGAGTAGTTGGAAGACTGCCCTAGCTACAAGGCCTAAGTTTTAAAATATGAAAAAGCCTCTGTGTCATTATTTATACTGCTGGCAGGTCTGAGAAAGTCCCACGACAGTAGTGGAGGTATTGTGCTTCCTGGTCTTCCATAAGATTCTGTGCTCTTAAATCACTTCTGCCCTGTGATGTCCTGCATGTTCCTTCACTTAGATTGCTCAAAATGCAGTTGTTGACTTATATTGAGAGGATGGTCTGTGTGTGGGTGCTTCCAGGACAGTGGGCCTTAACCTAGTGGTGTGACCCTTTAATAAAGTTCCTCGTGTTGGGGTGGTCCCCAAACATAACATTATTTCTGTTGCTATTTCATAACTGTAATTTTGCCACTGTTATGGATTGCAATATAAATATCTGATATGCAGGACATCTGATATGTGACCCTGTGTAAGGGTCGTTCCATAACAAAGGGGTGTTGGCCCACAAGTTGAGAATGGCTGGGTTACAGGACTGAGTGTCTGGAAACATCAATTTGGACTTTGGAGGGAACCTAGGCTAACACAAAGCATGGGGGTGGTGGTCCATGTATCTGGGTGATCTGCCAGGGAAAAGTGGTCGATCATCTTAATGCTTTGATACATTCTTGCCTTGAACACTCCTGGGGCTCTTCCAATATCAGCAATTATGCTCACAAAAACATACATTTTTGGATTTAGTGCAGCCAGATTGGAGAAACCTCATAAAGCATGCTGGGAAGAAGGATAGTCCCCTGTGAGTTTTGTATGAGGGCTTCCACAGAAGCAATTGTCTCTTTCATTATTTTTTTCTCATATCTGGTGAAAGGCATTTTATGTTGGAGATGAGCATGCAGCTGAATTGCTCTTGAAAATATGTTAAGCCACAGAAAAATCACTGTGTTAGCTATGTCGGAACACTCTGTCTGGTAAGCCAGCTCTTTGTAACAGCTAGTTTATCATTTCAGTGCATGGGGAGGACCTGCGTTTATGCCAGATAAATGGAGAGCAGCATGTTAAAGAATGTATGAGGCAGGGATGTAATAAAAAGATTCCCCATGCTCCTAGCAATGCACCAACAGCAGCAAGGAAACACAGATCTTTTTTGCACGTGCATTCAGAATCTTTTAAATGTGTCACTTGTTTGTAGTCTCTTATAGAATCTGCTTTCGCACCTTGTAAAATGACATAGATCAGCCTGAGGTTGACACATGGTAGAGATTTACTACTAGTGTTTTAAATTGTGTCTGTCACCTAATTGTTTTATTTCATGAAGTAGCATTCTGAGTTTGTTAAGGGATAGCTGACATGTGATTCTAATAAGCTGAGGAAGATTAGTTTAAATTCAGGTTTCATTATATTTAAGTGTGCTTTCCAATTGTTTTTGTAATATGCTCAATGTTGTCCTTTTTAAATATGCTCCTGAAGTTCACTGTTTCCAATTAATTAATTTCCAGTTATTTATCCATTCTATCCAGAAAGATCCTTTCCATGTACTTCTAGAAACCATTTAATTGGAGACTTTTGATGAAGCCCTGTTGAAGCCCCAGTGTGACCAGTTTCGATTCTCCCTCTTCCCACTCTGTGCACTCTCTCTGAATGTGAAGGAAGAAGCTTGCATGACAAGTAGCTCTGTCCCACATGGAGACAGACATCCAGAGAACAATAAAGTCATGGGTGTTAAACTAAAGTTATATGAGGACTATCACACTTAATCCTGTTCTGTAGCTCTTTCCTCTAAATGGAAACATTTCCTCCTGAAGGGAGGAGGAGAGCTCATAAGACTCAGTCAATAGTGTAACAAACAAGGCTCAGGAAGTAAATGAAACTTACAAGGCTTAGGAAACTCCCAGAAGTCGCGAGATTCACAAGGTCCCTCCCTAAGGCTGTGTGAGCAGTAGCAATCTTACAGAGAGGGGACTCTTACTGACTAAGCAGCCTATAAATTGTGCAGGAAGCTCTTAGGGATTCAGCTTTAATGAGTGCTCGCCTATGCTGGGGTTAGCTTCTTAGTGATGCAGCTACCTTTGAGTGACCTGTGGTCCTGTAAGTAGCCCTTGACCCACACTCCTATTGCAAGTTCATGGGTTCAGTATACTATACTTGTATAGAATAATTTATTTTTGTATGTATCGTCCATGCTGTATCAAGGTGAATGGGCATTTGTTAATGTTTCCTCACAATACTTCTACAAGGTTAGCATTAAGTACTGATACAGAGAGGAGCATTGGAAGTCATGAGAAGGCCCTTGCCTACTGCCAGCAGGAAAAATGCTATTAGCAGACTAATGTTCACCATAAGCTACCAGCTTCAGATCTGTGCTCCTGTGGGATGCACTGGATTGAACATGTATGATGTATATCACAGTACCTAATTACACATTAGGTGTTGCCTACATTACATAGTAGATATATTGCCTGTGTTACCCAGACAAACAGGAATTACAAACCACAGGGTGGTCCTCAGGAGAAGGGCCAGGAGTTTCCTCAGGCCTAAGGTAATATTTTCTTCTGCAAAGAAGATTCTGAACATAGGACGTCATGGTGAGCAAATGGGGCAGATCAACAGAATTTCAAGGCACAAGTTCAGAAGAGGATTCTGTGCACCCAGGCTCTGGGTTCAGAAAGCACCTGGCACTAGCATGTCACTGGCTGTTGATTTGAAATAATTGGTTTAACTTTGGAAGGCTACCAAGGACATAAAGTGACTCTGGCATTGCTGCATTCATTGTCCAGAGTGTCCTTTTTTTTTTCTTCCTTTTTTTAATGTAGCTTCTCACATGGAGTGATGTAATGAGGAAAATCTCATGATCTGTGGAACTCCAGTCTCAGCCTTTTGGCAATGTTTAACAAGCCCTTGGCTCTGTCTCCAGAGACACATTTTTGTACCTTGTTGGGGTCAGTTCATAGTTTTCTCTGCCTGCAGAGGCTGAGACAAAAGGCAGAATCTTCCAGACAGGTTAAAAAGCAAGCTGACATTTTAGCTTGTTTTCATCTGGACACACCTTCCTGTGCTTCCCGCCCTCTGCCTGTCAATCATGGCTTGCTGGATACCACATTATTATATCCTTGAGTCAAAAATATGTCTCATGCCAGTGGACTAAATTTCCGTTATTCCAAAGTTGAGATTGCTTTTTTTCACCTAGAAAAAAAAAATAGGTGAGTTTTTTTTTTTTTTTTTAAACTCAAGTTCAACGTATATACTTGCTTTCTTGTTTCTTGTTCTTTGTGCTTTTTTTCCTTTTTGGTAACTTTCTCCACCATGTTTCAGTTAATAAAAACATGAAGATAAGAGTTAAGGTGGAAGTGTCAGGAAATGCAGATTTTAGAGGCAAGCCGCTGGAACCCTATTCTGGTGTTAGCGGCCCCTCACCCTGTACGTAGACTACCATTCTGTCACCTTGTACCTTTGTTTTCCAGTCTGCAGTGTATGAACTTCTTTTCTTTCTGAAGGATGCTGGCGAGATAATGTGATAAGTTATGTGAATGAGCCCCAAGCTCTTAGCAAAAAGCAGTCTGCACTCCGACTCCCATTCTCTTGTATCACGGAGCAATACTTTAGAGACTAAGTTGCTCTGTAATAGCTGACTACAATCATTCAGCCTGTCTCTTGCTCTCCCTCATATATGCCTCTTCTATTAGTGTCTTTCCCTGACTGGGTAGATGGGTTGGAAGCAATCTTACACTGGTTGGTATGGAAACTAATCCCAGAGCATGCTGGGAGCATGCCGGCAGTCCTCAGACCCAGCTGTGTGGCAGGTGTAGAAATACTCCTTCCACACTCAAAAGTATCATGGGACTAAGAAATGTATAACGGGATAAAAGAAATATGAATATGTGAATATTCCTTCTCTACAACAATAGCACACAATTTGGTAAGAATGTCTTTCAATTACCATTTCTTGATACGTCACGTTCTGCCTTAGGAAATTGTGCAGATAAAGAATAACTCAGCTGGAACTGCAGGTGTCTGTGGTAATACTTTTAGAGGTGCCTTCTCACCCCATGTCGTTACCCATTCTCTGAAAACAAAGACGAATCCCAGAAAGCCAAGCCTGGACTACGATCTACCCTACTTGGGTCAGAAATGATAGCCAGATTCAAGGCACCACCGCACTCCCTCCTTACGGAGTCCGGCGTTAGAAACAGTGGATTTTATCGAGTCTGAACTATTTGCTTGCATTCCAATCTCAGGAGACAGGCCAAAGATCAGTCCAGTGGGTCTTTTTTGTTAGCTGTGTATTTACAAGCTTATCTCCCCCAACTAAGTTGTAAACTTGTTAGTAGCAAGATTTTTGCCATTTTTTTCCGCTTCAAATTCCGATTTCATCTGAGCCTGTCAGTTTGCTATTTTGACCAGCTGAACAAGAGCAGTGAGTGTCTGGAACCATCTGAGATTTAGTCTCTCTTTTAGGAAGATGTGTGGCTTATACCATTAAAGGTTCAAAACATGTGAAGAAATGGGATTTAAGCAACAGTGGTGTTTAGTAATTATATTAGTCAGGATCCTGGCACCAAAT
>JAPYYD010005446.1:0-12110 GCA_028551405.1 Uromys caudimaculatus | reverse complement strand
GTGAGGTACCAGATGGAGAGGTTGGAGAAAGGTCTGAAGGAGCGGAGGGAATTGGCAGCCCCATGGAGGGAGCAAGAGCGTCAATGGGCCTGACCCTCCCCCTGGTCGGCCTGGAGTTCAGACCACTAACCAAAGAATACACATCTATTGACCCATGGTTTGGACTACATATGAGGCAGAAGAATCATCTAGATGGCCATCAGGGAGAAAGGAGAGGACTTTGGGCCTGAGGGTGCTAGAGGCCCCAGTAAAGGGGAATGTCAAGGTGGGAATATGGGAATGGGTGGGCGGGTAGGTGGGAGGAGGAATTCCCTCACAGAGGCAGGGAGGGGGAGGGGATACGGGGTTTCCAAAGAGGAGACCCAGAAAAGGGGAAACATTGGAAATGTAAATAAAGTATCAAAAATAAAAAAAAATTAAAAAAAAAAGTTCAATATCCTTACTCATCAGGGAAATGCAAATCAAAACAACCCTGAGATTCCTCCTCATACCAGTCAGAATGGCTAAGATCAAGTGACAGTAGATGCTGGTGAGGATGTAGAGAAAGAGGAACACTCCTCCATTGCTAGCGGGATTGCAAGCTGGTATAACCACTCTGGAAATCTGTTTGGCGGATCCTCAGAAAATTGGACATAATACTACCTGAGGACCTAGCTATACCTCTCCTGGGCATATACCCAAAAGATGCTACAACATGTAATAAGGACACATGCTCCACTATGTTCATAGCAGCCATATTTATAATAGCCAGAAGCTGGAAACAACCCAGATGTCCCTCAACAGAGTAATGGATACAGAAAATGTGGTACATTTACACAACGGAATACTAATCAGCTATTAAAAACAACGACTTCATGATATTCGCAGGCAAATGGTTGGAACTTGAAAATATCATCCTGAGTGAGGTAACTCAGTCACAAAAGAACAAACATGGTATATACTCACTGATAAGTGGATATTAGCCCAAAAGTTCGGAATACCCAAGATTCAATTCTCAGACCATATGAAACTCAGGAAGAGGAAGACCAAAATGTGGATGCCTCAGTGTTTCTTAGAAGGGTGAACAAAATACTCACAGGAGGAAATATGGAGACAAAGTGTGGAACAGAGACTGAAGGAAAGGCCTTCCAGAAACTGCTCCACCTGGGGATACATCCCATATATAGCCACCAAACTTGGACATTATTGTGGATGCTGGAAAGTGCTTGCTGATGGAAGCATGATAAGCTGTCTCCTGCGAGGCTCAGGCAGGGCCTGGCAAATACAGATGTGCATGCTCACAGCCAACCATTGGACTGAGCGTTGGGTCCTGGATGGAGGAGTTGGAGAAGGGACTGAAGGAGCTGAGGGCTTTTGCAGCCCCGTGGAGGGAGCAACAGTGTCAACAGGCCATACTCCCTGGAGCTCCTGGGGACTAGACCACCACCCAAAGAATACACATGGAGGGACCCATGATGTTGGCCACATATGTGGCAGAGGGCCTTGTTGGCCATCAGTGGGAGGAGAGGTCCTTGGGCTTGGGGGTGTTAGATGCCCCAGTGTAGGGGAATGCCAGGGAGGGAAGATGGGAGTGGGTAGGTGAGTGTGGGAGCACCCTCATAGAGGCAGAGGTAGGGGGATGAGATAAGGGGTTTCCCAATAGGAGACCTGGAAAGGGGAAAACATTTGAAATATAAATAAAGTAAATATCAACAAAAAAATTTCCATAGTCCCCTGACAAAAAATAATAAAATCCTTAAATACCAAAAATAAATAAATAAATAAATAATGAGTTGCCTTGTTTGTGGTGTTTCTTCACAGCAATAAAACACTAAGTAAGACAGTATCCTACATTGTAACACCCTAACATTTGAGAAAACAGCAGGGGTAATATGAACCCAATAATATATTTTGATCTTTTAAAGTGGGTCAGCAGAGCCTTTTTCCAGAAGGATCTTCTCTGTATCCAGAAGAAGAAGGAAAAGATACCAAGATGACAAGAGGAATCTGCAAACAAAGATTACTGTAGTGGCTATTCCTGACTGTCAACTTGACTATATCTGGAGTGAACTACAATCTAGAATTAGAAGGCTCACCTGTGATCCAGATCTTGAGGCTGGAAGACACAAATTTCTGACCTGGATCTTGGCATGGAGATCTTTAGGTATAGTGGCCATGAAAAGCGTAGGCCCAGGCAAAGTAGTACATGCCCTTAATCCCAGGAGACTGAGGCAAAGAGATCTCTGAGTTCAAGGTCAGCCTGGGACAAAGCAAATCTCAGATCCAGGCATGGTGGTACACACCTTGAATCTGGGCCACACCTTCTGCTGGAGACCTACATAAGAACATTGGAAGAAGATTCGCCCTTCTTCACCTGTGTGCCTTGTGGGACTGAGTAACTGCTAGATCCTTGGACTTTTACTCACAGCTGCTGCTGACCATTGTTGGGGACTACAGACTGTAAGTCATCAACAAATTCTTTACTATATGGAGATTACCCAGAAGTTCTATGACTCTAGAGAACCCTGAGTAATAGAGTTACTAAGCACCCATTATCATTATATCATACACAAAATGTCATATGACTACAAGGTAGCCCATGCCTGTGTTCTTCTTTGGCAGAGGTGTATTTGGGGGGAGTGTTTTCATTTCTGAAGTGTCTCATGTCATGTAAAACTTTTATTAGGTAAGTGTTTTCCGAATACTCCTTTGTTAATCTATCTTTTGTTTTAGGGCCCAAAAGTAACCAGTTGTCTCTGCTCCAGTCTCTTCTGCAAAGCAGTTCCGTAAGTCCTCAGAACTGTATGCAGTCTCTTCCTGGGCACCAAGTTCTTCTTCAGCCTGGCACCAGGGCCTCAGCCTCTCCTTCCCCTCCAGCAGAAGATTGCTTGAGTATTCTTAATTCCTTGGAGTCCATTGATTCAATAGCCAGATGGTCAAGCATCTCTCCATAGAATACCTTGTTTTCTGCTAGCACAATTATAAGAACACAGAAAAGAGACAGTCAAAGTACTTGGGGCAGCAACTCACTAGTCTTACTGCAGCCTTGCCTTGAGACAATAGGTCACTGCTCTACCATTTGTGCAGAACAATTCTATCCCCTTCCATTGAATAAATCATGACTCTAAGTACTATTTCTCAAGCACAAAGACAATAAATTATTTAGAGACAAAAGTTGAGACAAAAATTTACTGTCTTCTCGGTCATAGAAAAATGAGATTGCCAGGCAGTAGTGGCACATGCCATTAATCCCAGCACTTGGGAGGCAGAGGCAGGTGGATTTCTGAGTTCCAGGCCAGCCTGGTCTACAGAATGAGTTCCAGGACAGTCAGGGCTACACAGAGAAACCCTGTCTCGAAAAACCAAAAAAAAAAAAAAAAAAAAAAAAAGAGAGATTAAGAAAGAAAGTGCACAGTTTCCTTTTGTAGATGTATAGGTAGTATAATTGACTGATCCTTTGGGGTGACATTTAGCATGTATGATAATTTTTAAAGTTTTATAAAAAAATATATCAAGTATAGTGTCATGTGACAAGTTTGTCTAAATTGAAGACAGAAGTTTTCACTAAGCTAATGACAAGAGTCTCCGTTGCACTGATAGTACATTTTTAACTGGGAATCTGGAGTAATTTATGAAATTTGTCTTGATACACAGCCCTGAGAATGGCATCTAACTAATTCCTCCTCAGGTTATAATATGAACACTTAGAGATGGAGATGTTCTGTGAGATCTCCTTAAGACACTGACAACCTTGCTATGAGAACTGCACAAATATAGGAAATCAAAAATAACATTGTGAAATAGGTGTCAATTCTATAGTCAGAATCTCATTGGTTGGAATCACTTGTTCTTGAAACCTGTGAGAGCACTCAACTCCCATAATAACAGGCTGGAGGCTTCAGGCCTACTTCTACACCAACACCCACAGAATATGTGCAGACAGTCCTTGGCATGTTAGGAATGATGGAGCAATGGCAGTGGGAGGAGGGTAAGTTGTTTCTCCAGGGACTGTGCATATTAATTGTAAATGAAGTAATTGAAAGATTGAGATACTTGGTTATTTGTGTGATACTTAAACCAGGTGTGGGGTGAATTCACAATTTAAGTCAACCAAGTTGTATAGTCTCTAGTAAAATCCCCAGACTTTGGGTTGTGAACAGAAGCATTCTTTCTTGAAATAAGAGAAAGCCATAACTGTGCTCTCATCACAAAGCCCTAAAACTATATTCAGATAACAGAAGTTCACATCTAACTCTAGTTACCTGGCCAAAATGCATGAAACTCTTAAGTGAAAGATAATGACAAATCAGGATCAAAAATTAATTCTCTAGATCATTTTGTATAACAAATGACCTTCTAGCAAATATCAAAGTCACAGAGAGATGAGAACAACCAAGTTGTCATTCAGCCCATCTGTAGCTATAGTTTCAGGAGATCTACGGATCTCTTCTGCCTTCCTGGCATGAATATGTGGTTCATGTTGTACATGCAGACAAGGCACTCATAAACAGTAAATAAAAATAAATGTTTAAAGAACACAGCATAGATAGGATCAGAGGTGAGGAGGACTCAATATCTGTCCCAACACCAGGAGTAACTGGGACCAGCAGGATCCAGGGACCCAGGAACCTAACCAGACCAGTGCCACGAATTCCTTTCAGTATGGGCTGGTGCCCTGAGCAGACTTTGGATGCAAACTCCTCTGCCAGTCCCACAACACCCAGAGAAAGGTCCACTCCCAGGTGCTCTAACATGCCCAGGATTACAGGATCCCAGGATCCCAGGAGCTTGATCATATAAAGTATCTTGGTATGACTCTAACCAAACAAGTGAAAGATTTGTATGAAAAGAACCTCATGTCTCTGAAGAAAGAAATCGAAGAAGACCTCAGAAGATGGAAAGATCTCCCATGGTCATCGATTGGTAGGATTAATATAGTAAAAATGGCCATCCTGCCAAAAGCAATCTACAGATTCAATGCAATCCCCATCAAAATTCCAACTCAATTCTTCATAGACTTAGAAAGAGCAATTCTCAAATTCATTTGGAACAACAAAAAACCTAGGATAGCAAAAGCTATTCTCAACAACAAAAGAACTTCTGGGGGAATCAGCATCCCTGACCTCAAGCTGTACTACAGAGCAGTAGTGATAAAAAACTGTATGGTATTGGCACAGTGACAGGTAAGTAGATCAGTGGAATAGAACTGAAGACCCAGAAATGAACCCACACACCTATGGTCACTTGATTTTCAACAAAGGAGCTAAAACCACCCAGTGGAAAAAAGACAGCATTTTCAACAAATGGTGCTGGTTCAACTGGCAGTCTACATGTAGAAAAATGAGAATTGATCCATTCCTATCTCCCTGTACAAAGCTCAAGTCCAAGTGGATCAAGGACCTCCACATAAAACCAGATACACTGAATCTAATAGAAGAGAAAGGGGAGAAAAGTCTCAAACACATGGGTACAAGGGAAAAGTTCCTGAACAGAACACCAGTGGCTTATGCTTTAAGATCAAGAATCAATAAATAGGACCTCATGAAATTGCAAAGCTTCTGTAAGACAAAGGACACTGTCATTAGGACAAAATGGCAATGATTGTGAAAAGATCTTAACCAATCCTACTCTGATAGAGGGCTAATATTCAATATATACAAAGAGCTCAAGAAGTTAGACTCCAGAAAACTAAATAACCCTATCAAAAAATGGGGAGCAGAGCTAAACAGAGAATTCTCAACTGAGAAAATTCGTAGAGCTGAGAAGCACCTAAAGAAATCCCAAGCACTTAAACATCCTTAGTCATCAGGGAAATGCAAATCAAAACAACCCTGAGATTCCACCTCACACCAGTCAGAATGGCTAAGATCAAAAACTCAGGTGACAGCAGATGCTGGCTAGGATGTGGAGAAGGAGGAACACTCCTCCATTGTTGGTGGGATTGCAGCTGGTACAACCACTTTGGAAATCAGCTTGGTGGACCCTCAGAAAAATGGACATACTACTACCTGAGGACCTAGCTATACCTCTCCTGGGCATATACCCAGAAGATGCTCCAACATGTAATAAATACTATGTTCATAGCAGCCATATTTATAATAGCCAGAAGCTGGAAACAACCCAGATGTCCCTCATCAGAGGAGTGGATACAGAAAATGTGGTACATTTACACAATGGTGTACTGCTCAGCTATTAAAAACAATGACTTCATGAAATTCGCAGGCAAATGGATGGAACTTGAAAATATCAGCCTGAGTGAGGTAACTCAGTCACAAAAGAATGAACATGGTATGTACTCACTGATAAGCGGATATTAGCCCAAAAGTTCGGAATACCCAAATTTCACTTTACAGTAACTCCTGGACTGAGAGTGAGGTCCCAGATGGAGGAGTTGGAGAAGGGACTGAAGGAGCTGAGGGAGTGGCAGCCCCATGGAGGGAGCAACAGTGTCAACTGGCCTGACCTCCCCTCCCCCCCCTCCTCCTGGAGGCTGGACCACCAACCAAAGAATACACATGGAGGAACCCATGGTTCAGACCACATATGTGGCAGAGGATGGCCTCGTTGGCCATCAGGGGGAGGAGAGGTGGGCCTGAGGGTGTTAGAGGCCCCAGTAAAGGGGAATGTCAAGGTGGGAATATGGGAGTGGGTGGGCGGGTGGGTGGGAGGTGGAATACCCTTATAGAGGCAGGGGAGGGGGGAGCGGATAGGGGGTTTCCAAAGAGGAGACCTGGAAAGGGGGAAACATTGGAAATGCAAATAAAATATCAAAATTAATTAATTAATTAATTAATTAATTAATTTTAAAAACGAATACAGTTGAACATACCTGCTCGTTCGATGTTGTTCCAGGATGTTGTTACAGAAGCCATAAGAAACTTTTCTGGCCTCCTCAAGATTCATTCTCAAAATCACCAAGAGGAGTAGAAGCATTCTGGGATCAAGATGAATTCAGTCTTCAGAGTCGTGGTAACCAATACCAGACTGTGCGACTCACGAGCTTTGAAATGCCGGCATCTAAGAAAGTGTTTATCATATCTACCACACCGAGCCACAGCACTTCGGGAGGATGCAATCATCCTTACAACCATTTGTATTTCTAATGTGAGCAGAAAATCTGGAAATCTTTTGAGTGATGTTGCCCACGTTAGGATTTTTCTGGTTCTAATTAGTTGGGTAAACAAGATAATTCACCTCTTCATGGTAGGATGCGTGGAGTCTACTGCTATCCCGGAGCTTCAGATATCTGGATAAATACAGACTGGTGGGTGGATTTCGCTTCCTGATTTTTCCAAGCCCAAACCAGTAGCGTCCTCTACTTCTTTGAAGTTAAATAAACTTGCTCACTGGCTGGAAGGGTCCATCTGACTTAAGCATCTCCCATTGGCTGGAAAACTCCATCTAACTTAACCATCGCCCCAGGATTCTTTTCTATGGTTTCGGACAGGTCTTATAAGGAAGGGCCAGATAGCTAATTTCTTGAAAGTCTGCACTTTATGAAGTCTTGGCTTACCTCTGCAAGCCTGGTGCCCTGGAAGCAGCCTTTGACTTTCTCCTTTGTGATTAGTTGCGTGCTGGTTTCTTGAGCCACAGTCCACTCTCTGCAGGAAAAGAAGGCAGGGTCAATGAAAGGGAGCCAGGGAGGAGGTGTGTATTTGTCCACATGTATGTACTTGTACTCCCTGTATTTGTGCACAAGGAGGTCAGAGGTCACCATCGTGTGTTATCCTATCCTATATCATGCCTTACTTTGGTTTTTTAAGATAGGGTCTCTCACAGAACCCAGAGCTTACAGCTAGACTGTCTGGCTAGGGAACCCCACCGATCCTCCTGTTTCCACCCCTAACGGGAGTTACAGGTACATGCACCTGGCTTTTCCATGGGGGCTGAGAATCTGAGCTCAGGTTTTCACCTGCAGCGAGCACTTTACCCACCAATCCAGCTCTCTAGTTATAGGGGAGACTTAAAATCCTAAGCCAAATTTTAACCCTTGTAGGTTTTAGTTTTCTGCCTCTAACACACTATGAATCTAAACAACAGGGTGGCAGAGGCTAATAAGCTGGTTGCAAGATCAGACACTCCCTTTGCTTTTGTGCTTGATCCCCAAGGGATTGATGTGGGGCCATTTGTAAATCTTACTATAGTTGGAGAAGCATGGGTGTCTTAGCTTGGGTGTCAATCATGATTCTAACACCTACGAGTTACATGACTTAAAAAGGTTACTTTATTTTTCACTCATTTTTTTTTAATTTGTAAAAGTTAAATACAAATATCTGCTTCAAAAACAAAAAACAAAACAAAAAACATAAGGTGTTCTTATGTGGACAGAAATTAAGACAGTAGAGACCATCTTATGGCAGCAGGCAGGATCCTAAAAAAATGCCTGTTACATTTACCATGGCAAAATATTGGACCCAACTGCCAGTTCCTTGGTTTGCAGATGACATGCTGATCTGGCTGCAGTTTAGAGGAATGGGAGGGAAGGTTTCAGTATGTAGAGATTTGTTGTGGTTTATACACTCCTTAAGTGACTCCTTATATTCATGGAGGGTTATATCTGAATGTGGCCTGAGGGAGAACAAAGGCAGAAAACAGACCTTGTTAAGAAAGACATTTTATGCCTATTGGCCAAAATGTAGTTACCTATGGATCTTTCAGTTGACATACTGTGGTGTTGGTAACAGTTTTTGCCCCTTAAATGAAAACTAGTTTATGAAACAGCAGGAAAAGGGATTTGGTGTCACTTTGTTACTAATTATTTTAGGATGCATCTCTCAAAGGGGAACCATTTTCTCACAATTGTAATACCCTTATCCCATCTAGCAAAACTCAAAAAATAATAAATTGTTCATATTAACTACTGATCAACTTTCAGATTTTTCTGATTCTTCTCAACATGGCTGTAAAGAATTGCTGTCTTAACAATCTGGAGAGAAATGCTTCCCATACCAATCAGCAGTTACAGGGTTAATTAGGTTTAATTTCTTCCTCCACTGCTCCTGCCTCATGCCACCAATCTTACAGAACTGAATTCTTGTGAACAGTTTCCTGTGTCTGACTTTGTTCCCTTGGAGTGTCACTTAATTTGTTCCTCTGGTCTCATAGTTTCTGTAAGTTATAACTTAATACAAAAAGCTTAAGTTTCACCTAATTTTGGCAAGAGAATTTCATAGGAGAGTTTGTGTACTTTCTGGTCTGCTGTATCAGGAGCATGTGATGTGGGCTAGCCCATCGCTACAGTTTTCAGGCATCTTACCTTAATCAGCTGACCTTCTATTGATAGGCATTTATGCTGGTTGTTATCAAATGATGCCACGATGTGTAAACTCTTAAGTCCTACTTTTCTGTTACTGTGATAAAATACGATGACAAAAGACAATGTAAGGAACAAAAGGTTTATTTTAGCCTATAGTTCTGGAGGAACACAGACTATGATTGCAGAGGAGAAGGCATGGCAGAAAGAACTGAAAGGAGGGAGGAGGGGAGGGAGGGAGGGACAGAGAGAGAGAGAGAGAGAGAGAGAGAGAGAGAGAGAGAGAGAGAGAGAGAGAGAGGAACCTGTGGTGAGACCACACACCTCCAAACTCTACCCCCAATGATGCACTTGCTCTAGCAAGGGTCTACTTCCTGAAGATTCTATAACTTCACCAGACAGTACCACCAGAGGGGACTAAGTGTTTAAATATACAGCCCATGTGGGACATTTTCACTTGGACTACCATCTAATCTTCACTAAATTGTCCTAGGAATGGTTTTGATGTTTCTTTGATACTATTTATTTTCCTGTGGTATAATATATCTATAGCTAATCTATGTCTATATCTAATCTCTATCTATCTATTCTCTATATCTATATCTAATGTAATCTCTGTCTATATCTAATCTATATTCTCCATATCTCTATCTATATCTAATCTATATCTATCTTGAGCCTTCAACAGTTTTACTGTGATGTATTTAGCTCGCTCATGCTACTCAGGGCTACACTTGTTGAAATCAGATATATTTTCTGAAGTTATGGCCTGAAAACCTTTGTCAGTTAGGGAATCAGTGTCCCATGTTCCGATATCATTAGATTAATTCCCTTTTCTCCATCTGGAACTGTGTATGTGAGACCTCCCTTGAGTCTCCTCTCTTGTGTTCATGTCTATTTTTTACTTACTGATTTGTCTGCTCTTCATTCAGGATATTTACATCTGATGCACATGATCAAATCTCTATTTAGCTATGTATAATATGCTTTTAAAGCTATATGCTGTGATATATATATATATATAGAAAATTTAATTCTTGCAAAAATCACAAACTAAAAACATATTTTGAAAATACAAAATGTTCACATTAAAAGAATTTGCATAATATATTAATTAAAAATGCCTATTAAATAAGTTATCAACATCTTATGAGTATTTTAAATTTTTTTTCAAGATTTACAAACTGTTATAAAATCAATAAATTCCTTAGTTCATTTTGGACAAATCTTGACTTGAACAACAAAATTAACACTTAGATTGACTTGCTCCTTAAAAATGTGTATATGTCTATTTTAAGGTAAAATACAGTGCAGTTCAATGAGTTCACAATGACCCTGTGAACTTAAGACTCTGTGCTACAACTAAACTTATTGATAGAATAAACTCAATGCTTCTTACATACTATAATATTCATTTCTGAAAAGAACAAAGAATAAAATTACATTTCATTTTTTTAAGATATGTCAATAAATAAGAAAATAAATGACTAATATACAGAATCAGTGGAACATATTTTCTTTTTTTTATAATAAAATTTAATTGTTAAGTAATTTTAGGGAAATATTCCATATAACAGTACAAATCAATATAGTACTTCTAACGACAGTTTACCAACAAGTACCAAAGTATAAATTGTGCATAAAATTTTATCTAGTAAACTTATTTCTAGGAAGTTATGTTGACAAAAATATGCATGTACTGTGGGATATCTATCACAGTATTATATACAATGGTGAAATATGAGAAAGGTCAAAATTAAATACATAATAAATTATGAAATTACTTGTAGACATTTTATAATAATTAAAATGCCATTTTTGGTTAAAATTTTAGAAGCCAATATTATCATCATCTTATATTTTCACATTATAAATATGATTAAAATAAATTAAACCACTTTGTAAAAGCATTATGCAATTGGAAATTATTTCTCACAGATCAACTCTTACAGTTTTAATGGCCATTCATTTTTTCTCCTTTGAAATGAGAGGAAAGTTGACTTTAGTTAAAATAGCACACAACCTAATCTCATAAAACACACATTTAATGTTACTTCTTTTCAGTAGGCCTTGAAAACTTTACTACTGTCACACTCAACTAGAAGTAAATTGACAACTACTGACATTGACTAAATTCAGAAAAAATAAATACTAGTCTTCTAAAATATACAGGACTCACGTCTCTTAATGTGAACATAAAATTCAAATACCTCCAATGTTCTCCCTTGAAGATACATTAGCTTTACTCTGAGCAAAGAACAACATTCCTTTGTGTTTCCCAAGGGCATTACACTGAGATTAGTCAGATACCTATAACACTTGCTGAAGTTACTACTTAAATATTTCTATTTGACACTATGAAGTGTCCCTCCTTATCTTTTTTGATAACTTTTGGTTGAAAGTTAATTTTGTTCGATATTAGAATGGTTACTCCACCTTGTTTCTTGGGACCATTTGCCTGGAAACTTGTTTTCCAGCCCTTTACTCTGAGGTAGTGTTTGTCTTTATCACAGAGGTGTGTTTCCTGAATGCAGCAAAATGCTTGGTCCTCTTTATGGATCCAGTCTGTCAGTCTATTTCTTTTTATTGGGGAATTGAGTCCATTGATGTTAAGAGATATTAAGGAATAGTGATTGTTGGTTCCTGTTATTTTCGATGTTACTTTTAGGTTTGTGTGGCTATCTTCTTTTCAGTTTGTTGAAAGATTACTTTCTTGCTTTTTCTAGGGTGTAGTTTTCCTCCTTGAGTTGACATTTACCATCTATTATCCTTTGTAGGGCTGGGTTTGTGGAAACATATTGTGTAAATTTGGTTTTGTCTTAGAATATTTTGGTTTCACCATCTATGTTAATTGAGAGTTTTGCTGGGTATAGCAGCC
>JAPYYD010005445.1:0-12110 GCA_028551405.1 Uromys caudimaculatus | reverse complement strand
ACTGACAATCCAAATTACCTAATTAAAGAATGGGCTACAGAGCTAAACATAGAATTCTCAACAGAGGAATGTCAAATGGCTGAGAAGCACTTAAAGAAATGTTAAAAGTTCTTAGTCACCAGGGAAATGCAAATCAAACCAACTCTGAGATTCCACCTTACACACCCCAGAATGGCTAAGATAGAAACCTAAAAGGACAGCATGTGCTGGTGAGGTTGTAGGGCAAGGGGAACACTCCTCCATTGTTGGTGGGAGTGCAAACTTGTACAGCTTCTTTGAAAAACAATCTAGTAGTTTCTCAGAAGATTGGGAATAGTTATATATTAATACCCAGCTATACCACTCCTGGGCATATACCCAGAAGATACTCCACCATACTATAAAGACACTAGCCCAGCTATATTCACAGCAGCTTTGTTCATAATAGCCAGAAACTGGAAGCAACCTAAATGTTTCTCAACTGAAATGGACACAGAAAATGCGGTATATCTTCACAATAAAGTATTAGTAAATATTTTTCATTTTTTACTTTAGCTTAAAATCACTTTACATTTCGACTATAAATCACTATTATATTGATTACAAGTAGAGTTTACCAAGCCATTTATTCTCAAATGGAGACACTCATGAGAGTGAAAAGAGCTGATAAAGGTAAGTATACTGAAATTCCTAACCAAAAGCCAAAATTGTATTGATAGTTCTCAAACTTATTGCAATGTGAATATCAGAAAAAAAATTGGAGATATAGCATTCATTTACATATGCATGCTCACACACACGCACACACACACACACACACACACACACACACACACACACACACACACACACAAGCAAATTGTGTCACTGTCTTTCTTAGGTCTGGACTCCTTACCAGCCCAGTTTGGTTCAGCTCTCTAAAAGAGACATTCGATTACTCACTCCCTTGTTCTCTTTCAAAAACTTTTCTGACACATTGGATGTAAATATATATTGTAATATGGAGGATGTTCCTGATGTTATCTCTGACTGAATGCAGACTGTGTGGATATCTTCATTTCTAAAGAGACAATTATGCTTTATTATTCCTAGGTGGGTAACAAAAATACAAAAACTCAATTTATTTTCATCTTTAAATGATGTAGTATGACTAAAGCTTAACATAGACTACTGAGACTCACTACAGAAGCTGAACATACATTCCAGGATCTTTTTATAGAAAAAAAAATTATTTTTGTATGGCCTTAGGAGTTCAATGTTAAACAGTAATGTTATATCAAACACATCAATATTTAGTATCATATAAATAACCTGGAAAAACAAACAATTGAAAGGTTAAAAATATGTATTTAAAAATACTTATACATATATATCATATACATGTAGTCTACCACCTATCTTTTATCTATTTATTGATCTTTCTATCATCTGCAATGTAGAATGTTAAATCTATATATCATCTGAATTTAAGATTAAATCTATAATGATTTTATTATCATAATGACCAAGGTCAGTGAATAGTGAAAGCAAAATATTCAATGTTGCCTCTTTGAAAAAGATGTACATACTGATATGTTGAAATTGAGATCCCCTCATTCTTGATATTTTAATTAAGTGTTATGAGATTGTATTGCTCAGACTTAATTTATATATGTGTGTATGTGTGATTTCACAGTTCTTACAAATATTGATCTGTATTTTAGAATCAAAAAGGAAAGACATAATTCCAGATACACAGCTATATCAAATATTATGGAATGTAGATCATAATATATACTTATATTTTTATTCTCATACAAGTAATAGTGACTACAGCGCGTCTGTGTTAATATCACTTCTTTCAACTGGAAAGAATACTACCAGAAAAACAGATGCTTTTCTAGTTAGGAGAACATATAGGAAAATAAGGCAATGCACATTGATTTGGACTCCTGGCCCCATTAATGATGAAGTCCACTTCGTTCTGCTGTGTTTTATTTTATAAGAGAAACGCATGCCCATTGTTCTGTGCTTTTGGCCGCATCTATTACAAAGTACATTTCTTTCACCTGCCAGGCGTTAAGTAAAATGAGTTCCTTTCTGGACAGCAGAATAGTAAGTCAAAGAGAAGAATGCAGTTTTCAATGTGATTTACAAAGCGTCTGTGTTAATGTCATTTCTTTCAACTGTAAAGCATACTATCAGAAAAACAGATGCTTTTCTACTTAGGAGAACATATAGGAAAACATGGCAACGCACACTGAGCTGTACACCTGGAAGCGTTAATGATGAAGTAGACTTCGTTATGTTGTGTTATATTTTATAAGATAAACGCATGCCCATTGATCTGTGCTTTTGGCCGCATCAATAATAAAGTACATTTCTTTCACCTGCCAGGCGTTAAGTAAAAATAATGCATTTCGACACAGTAGAACAGTTTGTAAGAGAGAAGAATGCAGTTTTCAATGTGATTTACAAAGCATCTGTGCTAATGTGACTTCTTTCCAATGGAAAGAATACTATCAGAAAAACAGATGCTTTTCTAGTTAGGATAATATATAGTAAAACAAGGCAATGCCCAATAAACTGTACTCCTGGAGGCGTTATTGATGAAGTAGACTTCGTTCTGCTGGGTTGTATTTTATAAAAAATACAGAGGCCCATTTTTCTGTGCTTTTGACCGCATCAATTATAAAGTACATTTCTTTAACCTGCCAGGCGTGAAGTAAAATGAATACATTTCGACACAGTAGAACAATTTGTAAGAGAGAAGAATGCAGTATTCAATGTGATTTACAAAGCATCTTTTTTAATGTCACTTCTTTCAACTGGAAATATTACTATCAGAAAAACAGATGCTTTTCTACTTAGGAGAACATATAGGAAAACATGGCAACGCACATTGAGCTGTACACCTGGAAGTGTTAATGATGAAGTACACTTCGTTCTGTTGTGTTATATTTTATAAGATAAACGCATGCCCATTGATCTGTGCTTTTAGCCGCATCAATAATAAAGTACATTTCTTTCACCTGCCAGGCGTTAAGTAAAAAGAATTCATTTCGACACAGTAGAACAGTTTATAAGAGAGAAGAATGCAGTTTTCAATGTGATTTACAAAGCATCTGTGATAATGTCACTTCTTTCAACTGGAAAGATTAATATCAGAAAAACAGATGCTTTTCTAGTTAGGAGAACATATAGGAAAACATCTCAAAGCACATTGAACTGTACTACTGGAGTCATTAATGATGAAGTACACTTCAGTCTGCTGTGTTTTATTTTATAAGAGAAACACGTGCCCATTGTTCTGTGCTTTTGGCCCCATCAATTATAACGTACATTTCTTTCACCTGCCAGGCATTAAGTAAAATGTATGCATTTCGACATAGTAGAATATTTTGTAAGAGAGAAGAATGCAGTTTTCAACGTGATTTACAAACCGTCTGTGTTGATGTCACTTCTTTCAACTGGAAAGAATACTATCAGAAAAACAGATGCTTTTCTATTTAGGAGAACATAAAGGAAAACAAGGTAATGCCCACTGACCTGTATAAATGGAGGAGTTAATGATGAAGTACACTTCGTTCTGCCGTGTTGTATTTTATAAGAGAAATGCATGCCCATTTTTCTGTGCTTTTGGCTGCATCAATAATAAAGTACATTTCTCTCACCTGCCAAGTGTTAAATATAATGAATGGATTTCGACACAGTAGAACAGTCTGTAAAAGAGAAGAATGCAGTTTTCAATGTGATTTACAAAACATCTGTGATAATGTCACTTCTTTCAAACTGGAAAGAATACTATCAGAAAAACAGATGCTTTTCTAGTTAGGAGAACATATAGTAAAACAAGGCAATGCACATTCAACTGTACTCCTTGAGGCGTTAATGATGAAGTACACTTCGTTCTGCTGTGTGGCATTTTATAAGAGAAACGCATGCCCATTTTTCTGTGCTTTTGGCCGCATCAATTATAAAGTACATTTATTTCACCTGCCTGGCGTTTAGTAAAATGAATGCATTTCGACACAGTAGAACAGTTTGTAAGAGAGAAGAATGCAGTTTCCAATGTGATTTACAAAGCATCTGTGTTAATGTGACTTCTTTCCAATGTAAAGAATACTATCAGAAAACAGATGCTTTTCTAGTTAGGAGAAAGTATAGGAAAACAAGGCAACGACCATTGAACTGTACTCCTGGAAGCATTAATGATGAAGTACACTTCTTTGTGCTGTGTTTTATTTTATGAGAAACACATGCACATTGTTCTGTGCTTTTGGCCACATCAATTATAAAGTACATTTCTTTCTCCTGCCAGGCGTTAAGTAAAATGAATGCATTTCGACACAGTAGAAGAGTTTGTAAGAGAGAAGAATGAAATATTCAATGTGATTTACATAGCATCTGTTTTAATGTCACTTCTTTCAACTGGAAAGATTACTATCAGAAAAACAGATGCTTTTCTACCTTGGAGAACATATAGGAAAACATGGCAACGCACACAGAACTGTACTCCTGGAATCGTTAATGATGAAATACACTTCATTCTACTGTGTTGTATTCTTTAAGAGAAATGCATGCCCATTGTTCTGTGGTTTTGGTGGCATCAATTATAAAGTACATTTCTTTAACCTACCAAGCATTAAGTAAAATGAATGCATTTCGACACTGTACAAGAGTTTGTAAGAGAGAAGAATGCACTTTTCAATGTGATTTACAAAGCATCTTTGTTAATGTCACTTCTTTCAACTGGAAAGATTACTATCCGAAAAATAGATGCTTTTCTATTTAGTAGAACATATAGGAAAACATGGCAAAGCACATTGAGCTATACTCCTCAAATCTTTAATGATGAAGTACAGTTCGTTCTCTTGTGTTATATTTTATAAGATAAACGCATGCCCAATGATCTGTGCTTTTGGCCGCATCAATAATAAAGTACATTTCTTTCACCTGCCAGGCATTACGTAAAAAGAATGCATTTTGACAGAGTAGAACAGTTTGTAAGAGAGAAGAACGCAGTTTTCAATGTGATTTGCAAGCCTCTGTGTTAATGTCACTTCTTTCAACAGTAATGAATACTATCAGAAAAACAGATGCTTTTCTAGTTAGGAGAACTTTTAGTAAAACAAGGCAATGCACATTCAACTGTACTCCTCGAATCGTTAATGATGAAGTACACTTCGTTCTGCTGTGTTGTATTTTATAAGAGAAAAGCATGCCCATCTTTCTGTGCTTTTGGCTGCATCAATTATAAAGTACATTTCTTTCACCTGCCAGGCCTTAAGTAAAATGAATGCATTTCCACACAGTAGAACAGTTTGTAAGTGGGAAGAATGCAGATTTCAATGTGATTTACAAAGCATCTGTGTAAATGTCACTTCTTTCAACTGGAAAGAATACTTTCAGAAAAACAGATGCTTTTCTACTTAGTAGAACATATAGGAAAACATGGCAACACACATTGAACTGTACTCCTGGAGACGTTAAAGAGGAAGTACACTTCGTTCTGATGTGTTGTATTTTATAAGAGAAATGCGTGCCCATTGTTCTGTGCTTTTGGCCCCATCAATTATAACATACATTTCTTTCACCTGCCAGGCTTTAAGTAAAATGAATGCCTTTCAACACAGTAGAACACTTTGTAAGAGGGAAGAATGGAGTTTTCAATGTTAATGTCACTTCTTTCAACTGTAAAGAATACTGTCCGAAAAACAGATGCTTTTCTAGTTGGGCGAACATACAGTTAATCAAGGGAATGCACATTGAACTGTATTCCTGAAAGCGTTAATGATGAAGTATACTTCGTTCTGCTGTGTTGTATTTTATAAGAGAAACGCATGCCCATTGTTCTGTGCTGTTGGCCACATCAATTATAAAGTACATTTCTTTCACCTGCCAGGCCTTAAGTAAAATGTATGCATTTCGTCACAGTAGAACAGTTTGTAAGAGAGAAGAATGCAGTTTTCAATGTGATTTACCAACCGTCTGTGTTGATGTCACTTCTTTCAACTGGAAAGAATACCATCAAAAACACAGTTGCTTTTCTAGTTAGGAGAACATAAAGGAAAACATGGCAATGCACATTGAAATGTACTCCTGGAAGCGTTAATGATGAAGTACAATTCGTTCTGCTGTATTGTATTCTTTAAGAGAAACGCATGGCCAATGTTCTGTGCTTTTGGTGGCATCAATTATAAAGTACATTTCTTTCACCTACAAGGCATTAAGTAAAATGAATGCCTTTTGACACAGTAGAAGATTTTGTATGTGAGAAGAATGCAGTTTTCAATGTGATTTACAAACCGTCTGTGTTGATGTACCTTCTTTCAACTGGAAACAATACTATCAGAAAAACAGATGCTTTTCTAGTTAGGAGAACAAAGGAAAACAAGGCAACGCACATTGAACTATACACCTGGAAGCATTAATGATGAAGTACACTTCATTCTTCTGTGTTTTATTTTGTAAGAGAAACACATGCCCATTGTTCTGTGCTTTTAGCCGCATCAATTATAAAGTACATTTCTTTCACCTGCCTGGCGTTATGTAAAATGAATGCATTTCGACACAGTAGAACAGTTTGTAAGAGAGAAGAATGCAGTTTTCAAAGTGATTTACAAAGCATCTGTGTTAATGTCACTTCTTTCAACTGTAAAGAATACTATCCGAAAAACAGAAGATTTTCTAGTTAGGAGAACATATAGTAAAATAGGAAACGCACATAGACCTGTATTCCCGGAAGCATTAATGATGAAGTGTACTTCGTTCTGCTGTGTTGTATTTTATAAGAGAAACGAATGCCCATTGTGTACTTCGTTCTGCTGTGTTGTATTTTATAAGAGAAACGAATGCCCATTGTTCTCTGCTTTTGGTGGCATCAATTATAAAGTTCCTTTCTTTCACCTGCCAGGCATTAAGTAAAATGTATGCATTTCGTCACATTAGAACAGTTTGTAAGACAGAAGAATGCAGTTTTCAATGTGATTTACAAACCATCTGTGTTGATGTCACTTCTTTCAACTGGAAAGAATACTATCAGAAAAACAGTTGCTTTTCTAATTAGGAGAACATAAAGGAAAACATGGCAATGCACACTGAACTGTACTCCTGAAAGCGTTAATGATGAAGTACACATCGTTCTGCTGTGTTGTATTCTTTAAGAGAAAAACATGGTCATTGTTCTGTGCTTTTAGTGGCATCAATTATAAAGTAAATTTCTTTCACCTACAAGGCATTAAGTAAAATGAATGCCTTTCGACACAGTAGAAGATTTTGTATGTGAGAAGAATGCAGTTTTAAATGTGATTTACAAAGCATCTGTTTTAATGTCACTTCTTTCAACTGGAAAAAATACTATCAGAAAAACAGATGCATTTCTAATTAGGAGAACATATAGGAAAACATGGCAACGCACATTGAATTGTACTAATGGAAGCGTTAATGATTAAGTACACTTCGTTCTGCTGTGTTTTATTTTATAATAGAAATGAATGCCCATTGCTCTGTGCTTTGGTCGCATCAATTATAAAGTACATTTCTTTCAACTACCAGGCGTTAAGTAAAATGAATGCATTTCGACACAGTAAAAGAGTTAGTAAGAGAGAAGAATACAGTATTCAATGTGATTTACAACCCATCTGTTTAAATGTCACTTCTTCCAACTGGAAAGAATACTATCAGAAAAACAGATGCTTTTCTATTTAGTAGAACATATAGGTAAACATGGCAATGCACATTGAGCTGTACTCCTGGAAGCATTAATGATGAAGTACACTTCGTTCTGTTGTGTTATATTTTATAAGATAAATGCATGCCCATTGATCTGTGCTTTTGGCCACATCAATAATAAAGTACATTTCTTGCACCTGCCAGGTGTTACATAAAAGAATGCATTTCAACACAGTAGAACAGTTTGTAAGAGAGAAGAATGCAGTTTTCAATGTGATTTACAAAGCGGCTGTGATAATGTCACTTCTTTCAACCTGAAAGAATACTTTCAGAAAAACAGATGCTTTTCTACTTAGTAGAACATATAGGAAAACATGGCAACGCACATTGAACTGTACTTCTGGAGACGTTAAAGAGGAATTCGTTCTGATGTGTTGTATTTTATAAGAGAAATATGTGCCCATTGCTCTGTGCTTTTGGCCCCATCAATTATAACGTACATTTCTTTCACCTGCCAGGCTTTAAGTAAAATGAATGACTTTTGACACAGTAGAACACTTTGTAAGAGGGAAGAATGGAGTTTTCTTAGTGATTGTCAAAGCGTCTGTGTTAATGTCACTTCTTTCAACTGGAAAAAATACTGTCCGAAAAACAGATGCTTTTCTATTTAGTAGAACATATAGGAAAACATGGCAATGCACATTGAGCTGTACTCCTCAAATCTTTAATGATGAAGTACCCTTCGTTCTGTTGTTTTATATTTTATAAGATAAACGCATGCCCATTGATCTGTGCTTTTGGCCGCATCAATAATAAAGTACATTTCTTTCACCTGCCAGGTGTTACGTAAAAAGAATGCATTTTGAGAGAGTAGAACAGTTTGTAAGAGAGAAGAATGCAATTTTCAATGTGATTTGCAAGCGTCTCTGTTAATGTCACTTCTTTCAACAGTAATGAATACTATCAGAAAAACAGATGCTTTTCTAGTTAGGAGAACTTTTAGTAAAACAAGGCAACACACATTCAACTGTACTGCTCGAATCGTTAATGATGAAGTACACTGCGTTCTGCTGTGTTGTATTTTATAAGAGAAATGCATGCCCATTGTTCTGTGCTTTTGGCCGCATCAATTATAAAGTACATTTCTTTCACCTGCCAGGCATTAAGTCAAATGTATGCATTTTGTCACAGTAGAACAGTTTGTAAGAGAGAAGAATGCAGTTTTCAAAGTGATTTACAAAGCATCTGTGTTGATGTCACTTCTTTCAACTGGAAAGAATGCTATCAGAAAAACAGTTGCTTTTCTAGTGTGGAGAACATAAAGGAAATCAAGCCAGCACACACTGAACTGTACACCTGAAGGAGTTAATGATGAAGTACACTTCGTTCAGCTGTGTTGTATTTTATAAGAGAAACGCATGTCCATTGTTCTGGGCTTTTGGCTGCATCAATAATAAAGTACATTTCTTTCGCCTGCCAGGCGTTAAGTATAATGAATGCATTTCGACACAGTAGAACAGTTTGTAAGACAGAAGAATGCAGTTTTCAATGTGATTTACAAAGCTTCTGTGATAATGTCACTTCTTTCAACTGGAAAGAATACTACCAGAAAAACAGATGCTTTTCTAGTTAGGAGAACATATAGTAAAGCAAGGCAACACACATTCAAATCTACTCCTGGAGGTGTTACTGATGAAGTACACTTCGTTCTGCTGTGTTTTATTTTATATGAAAAACACATGACCATTTTTCTGTGCTTCTTTGTCTATGATTTGTTTCTGTTTGACTACTTTGTCTGTGATTTGTCTGTTCCCTGACTATTTTATCTATGATTTGTCCGTTCCTTGACTACTTTGTCAGTGATTTGTTGTTCCTTGACTACTTTGTATATGATTTGTCTGTTCCTTCACTGCTCTTTCTAAGATTTATCTGTTCCTTGAGTAATTTGTCCATAACTTGTCTGTTCCTTGACTACTTTGTCTATGGTTTGTATGTTTCTTGACGACTTTGTTTATGATTTGTCTGTTCCTTGACTACTTTTTCTATGATTTGTGTGTTCCTTGACTACTTTGTCTATGATTTGTCTGTCTCTTGACTACTTTGTCTATGATTTGATTGTTCCTATTCTACTTTGTATATGATTTTTCTGTTCCTTCACTGAATTGTCAATGATTTGTGTGTTCACTGACTTCTTTGTCTATGATTTGTGTGTTCCTTGACTACTTTGTCTATGATTTGTGTTCTTTGACTATTTTGTCTATGACTTGTCTCTTCCTTGACTACTTCGTCTATGATTTCCCTATTCCTTGACTGCTTTGTGTATTATTTGTGTGTTTTTGACTACTTTGTTTATGATTTGTGTGTTTTTTGACTACTTTGTCTAGGACTTGAATGTTCCTGACTACTTTGTCTATGATTTTTGTGTTCCCTGACTACTTCGTGTATAATTTGTTTGTTTTTGACTACTTTGTCTATGATTTGTTTGTTCCTTTACTACTTTGTCTCTGTTTTGCTTGTTTTTTGACTACTTTCTCTATGATTCGTCTGTTCCTTGACTACTTTGTCTATGATTTGTTGGTTACTTGTCTAATTTGTCTATTTTTTGTATGTTCGTAGACTACTTTGTCTATGATTTGTTTGTTCTTTATCTACTTTGTATATGATTTGTCTGTGCCCTGACTATTTTTCCTATGATTTGTCTTTTCCTTGACGACTTTGTCTGTGATTTGTCTGTTCCTTGATTTCTTTGTCCATGTTTTGTCTGTTCCTTGACTACTTTGTCTAGGATTTGTTTGTTTTTGACGACTTTGTCTATGACTTTTGTGTTCATGACTACTTTGTCTATGATTTGTCTGTTCCTTGACTACTTTGTCTATGATTTGTCTGTTCCTTGACTACTTTGTCGATAATTCATTAGTTTTTGACTACTTTGTCTATGATTTGCCTGTTCCCTGACTATTTTGTCTATGATTTGTCTATTCCTTGACTAATTTGTCTATGACTTTTCTGTTCCTTGACTACTTTGTCTATGATTTGTCTGTTCCTTGACTACTTTGTCTATGATTTGTCTGTTTCTTAACTACTTTGTCTATATTGTCTGTTCCTTGTTTACTTTGTCTATGATTTGTCTGTTCCCTGATTATTTTGTCTGTGATTTGTCTTTTCCTTTACTACTTTGTCTATGATTTGTGTGTTCTTTGAATACTTTTACTGATTTTTTTGTTCCTTGACTACTTTGTCTATGATTTGTCTGTTCCTTGACTACTTTGTCTATGGTTTGTTTGTTTTTTATTTCTTTTTCTATGATTTTTGTATTCCTTGAATGCTTCGTCTATAATTTGCTTGTTTTTTTACTAATGTGCCTATCATTTCTTTGTTCCTTGACTACTTTGTGTATGTTTTGCTGGTTTTTAGACTACTTTGTCTATGATTTGTATGTTCCTTGAATACTTTGTCTATAATTTGTCTGTTCCTTGACTACTTTGTCTATGATTTGTTTGTTTTTGACTACTTTGTTTATGATTTGTGTGTTCCTTGACTACTTTGTCTATGATTTGTTTGTTCCTTGACTACTTTGTCCACGATATGTCTGTTCCTTGACTGCTTTGTCTATGATTTGTCTGTTCCTTGATTACTTTAACTATGATTTGTTTGATTTTGACTACTTTGTCTATGATTTGTGTGTTCCTTTACTGCTTTGTCTATGATTTCTGTTCCTTGACTACATTGTCTATGATTTGTCTGTTCCTTGACTACTTTGTCTATGATTTCTCTGTTCCTTGACTACTTTGTCTATCTGTCGCGTCTCCTTGGCCAGCAAGAAAGACACGACCACCAGGATCTTCATTGAGCCGTTTATTCTTCTCTCCTCCTCAACTCTCCCAACCCCCTCAGGAAAAACCGTTTTAGAATCTTTCTCCAGCCAATTGCGAACAGTCACGTATGGTCTGTTGATAGGCTGCCCTCTGCTGGCCACATATGGTCTAACCAGGCACCACCAATAAAGGGCAGGCTAAGAGCCAGCCTCAAAATGTGGAAGCAGGCTTTAAGGTGCGGTCCTCCACAGTTCCCCCTTTTGTTTTAAAATAGGCAAGCATGACCTCTGGCAACAGGGCTCAGACACTGAGAATTCACGGCATACTATGAGCAAACTCTGTCTTAGGTCGATCCTACTACCCCATTGTCTTGCCTGTCACTGAGCAGCCCTGTCATCCTCAAGACTCTTTGTCTTAGGTTGATCATTGGGGGAGGAACATTGCCCATCATAGAGTAATACTTCCTCAGCCAAAGTCTCAGTTAAACGTCTGGGGATGATCCCCGAGCCTAAGTCTCTATTAAGATATTTAGCCATGCCTGGGGCAACTGTCCTGCCTCTAAAGCAGTGAATGCCTGAACAACCATAGCGGCCTGGCGCTGATGAGCAAGCCTCAATCTGCAGATACACTAAAGGCATGCCACAAAGGCGAGACAACAAAGGA
>JAPYYD010005444.1:0-12111 GCA_028551405.1 Uromys caudimaculatus | reverse complement strand
TGCGTAGGTTACGTGGTCGACCCCAGTGCACTGGCCTTTTGGCGGTCTGCCGCCGCTCCTGAATTAAACCTCGTGTGATTGCAGCAAGGACGGTCTTTCGTGAGTTCTTGGGGGGTCGCGCCGTCCCGAGATTTGAGTGAGGATCTCTCCGATTTGGGGGGTCTTTCACCAAGTGCTGGGATTAAAGGCTTGTGCCACCACTGCCCTGCATTATCCTGCTTCTTATGGGGATGGCTGCCATGGTAGAGTTTTGCTCAAGAATTTGATACAAATATAAACTGGTTTTATTTATTTGGCTCTGATTAAAAACCCTCCAAACTGGGCATGCTGGCATATGTGATATTGTTGGACGCTTTGGTATCTATGGTTGTAACTCAGGACATATTTACTTTTTGAAAGATTTAAGACTGCCATCATCTTCGCCTGTATGTCATGATTAAAACTCCTAATTCAAGGAGGGCTGATATCAACTTTCAGCAACTCCTACTGAAACTAGAGAATGGGATAGAGATGAAGTCACCACCATCTGGCAAAAAGGCTGCAAAATTAGCCTTCAAAAAGAACAAGTTGGCAAGGACAAGACTGGAAATTCTCAGAATCCTTCTCTCTGCTGAGGCCATTAGATCCAGCGAATATGCGAATATGCGCCAGCAGGCCACTGTTTGAAGGTGACTGTGGGTGAAAGTGAATATGGTAATACGCACCTCAGGGTGGGGATTTCATATGCTAATGGACATAGGGCGCTTGAAGTTGCTGTACAGCAACAAGCAACACTTACTATAAGAAAGCACATGGTACCGGGGCTAGAGAGATGGTTCAGCCAGTGGTTAAATCCTGTCCTTCCAGAGGCCTCCCGGTTAAATTTCTAGTGCCCACATGGCAGCTCACAACTGTCTGTCATTCCAGTTCCAGGATCTGATACCTTCACACAGACATACATGCAGGCAGAACACCAATGTATATAACTATAACATATATACACACATATATACATATACACATACACATACACATACACATACACATACACATACACATACACATACACATATACATATACATATATATATATATATCCATAGACCAAAAAGCTGGTGCTGTGGAAATATCCTCCAAATCCCTCATGTGACTCAAACTCCAAACTCTTGTTAGGTTGTGCCTTTTGGACTACTGACTTCATCCCTTGAGATTGTATCTCATCTAATAAACCATCCTTGCTTCTGCTGTGTGTGTGTTTCTTCTCAATCCCTTGCTCTAGAATACAGAATCTGGACTGCCCCCCACCTCCAGAGGTGCCCACTGGTTCTGATGTCTGCTAACTCAATGACAAGGGATGGCATTTCACCCAAGTAAGTGTGGTGTTCCTCCTTGGCTTTGCTGTTCATTCACTTCTGACAAGTTGTTCAGAAAAGGTTGGTTGTTAAGGTAAAGGGGTTAAGCAAAGCAGAAACTAAAGAATAAAAAGCAGATTGGGGATTTCTAAGTTACTGCCCTTGAAAATGTTAAGCCTGAAAATCATTAAAAGAAATAAACAAATACACAATTATCCAATTAAAGCAAACTTTATTAAATACTGGCTAGGGAGATAAACCCTGGCCAAGTCCATATAGAAGATTCTTAAAGAAGGGCATTGAATCATGTTAGTTAGGTGCTCATAAAAGCAGAATCCACAAGGCTATGGTACTTTCGACAGTCATCCAATCAGGGGCAAGTGTACATTCTGATGTACTACACGTCTCACCTACAAGTGATTAAGCACATCCTGTGCAGTAGAGGCAACCAACCTTGTTTACGGAAGTGAAACTCTTGACTTGTTATCTTAGCCCCCAGCATTCTAGAAAATTATCTGTCCATGGGACTACAGTTTAACGTTGACCCTTACACCAAGGCGGGGACAAGGAAATAGGACAACAGAGAAATCAAAATGACTAGTTAACACAAAGTTGACTTTTTAATGTTCTTACTTATTAATTTTTTTGTATGGCATTATAGAATCAATCTAGTGTCCTAGACACTTTAGACAAGGCTTTGCCACAGAAATCTGCAGCCTGGATAGCCTTTCTGTGTGAGTGTAAAGGCCAGGGAACTTCATTACAATACCAATAGCTACTGACTTATTTGTGAAGTATATGTCTCTTTTCTCTCTAGTTTTCATTCCTTGATTTCTCTGAAGGCCAATTTGTGGCCTGTGAGTGGAAGGATGTGCTCTGATTTTTAGCTTTTGAGGTGTGGTACAGGAGCTGAGTGTAACTCAGTGGCTCCCCGTGGTTTCAGTTAAGTCTCACATCTTAGCTAATGCCTTACAGGAGCTTCAAAGATCAAAGATAATTTCAGATTCTGGTTCTTTCCAAGTTCCTGAACTAGTATCCCAAGAGAAGGAATGGAAGAGACCAGGGCAACAGAAAGTGTGCTTGAGAGGAGTGGAAGTCTCCCAAGCCCTGTATATACTTTAAATTGCTTCTATGTGCTTTGCCTAGATAAAGCAAAAATTTCCACAAGAATAATCTTGGCCTGAAAATGTGCCTAGTAAGTCAGTCTTCTAAATGCTGAAGATAAGGAAAAAGTATTCACAATGCAATTTTGATGTTAAATTAATGCCCATCTAATTAATTCTGGGCACCACTGACAGGTTTTTCCCTCATTTTTTTTTTTTTTTTTTTAAACTAATCCTGTCTTAACTTATTTTCAGAAGATTCCTTTAGTTGGAAGGGTGAAGAAAGTGTTCTTTGTCTCCTTTATGTGAGGTTGAAATGCCTAGAGGAAGAATTAGGTGCAGAGGAGGTAGGGAGAGAGGCAGGGATGAGGCTCAAAGGACTTGGTTTGAACAGGCAGACACGTGAGAGCCTTTCTAGTCAAGGAGCTTCTGGAGGGTGGGGTGGGGTCACTCTGGGATTAATGTGGAAGCCATCCTGTCACCTTTGAATGTGAATGTGAATACCTATGCCTCTGAAACAAAGAGGTTATTGTGCTTCAAAACCCGAGTTCCAAACAAAGACAAGGGAAAGCAGGCAAAGAGGGTCAGGCAGACTTGCCTACCTCTTTGTAGACTTTTCAGATTGGTTCCTTCATGCCCAAACACAGCTGTAAGGAGCTTCAGGGGCACCACAATTAACAGCGATTTATTTTAAAACCCAATAGGTAGTTCTTTGTTCTTTCATTCCCTAAATAGATATCAGGGGGACAGAACCTGAAGTGCCAAGGGTCAAGATTTCATGGAACAAAACAACTCTTACTGTAGCAAGGGACGTTTCGGGATCTAGAATCAGGAATCTATGGCTAATGCTATCCGGAGAGAAGCTGAGTTTAGTAGTAATTAGACAGAACTTGTCCCTCAGGCTGCCCACAGCAAAGAAAAAAAGTGGATGTCACATCTGGTTCTTGAAGGAGGAAGGAGTGGTGGCCTTGAGTGTCAGCTACAAAAATGACACGTGCCTTGGGAAATCAGAGATTTCCCATGGAAAATGCAGATCAATGGGCAGTGTGTCCCCGAAATAATCTAAGCTTTAGTCTTTATTATTTTATTTTTTTTTTTTGAGATAGTGTCTTACTTTGTAGCCCTAGCTGGCCTGGAATTTGCTATGAAGACCAGACTGGTTTCAAACTCACAGAGGCTCACCTGCCTCTGCCTCCTGAGTGTTGTGGTTAAAGGTGTGTGCCACCATTATTGATACGGACACTATCTTCTCCCTCGAGGTTTCTTCATTTGTGATAAACGCTGGGCTACAAGGGAAGGACAGGCAGTTCCCGACACAGTAGACCCCGGAGCAGAGGAGACCTGTGGCTCACAGTCTTTACGGTCCTAAGAGCTTTTATTTCCACCTTCCATAAGCATCCATCATTTTAACCTAAATAAATTTTAGGATTGGGAATGTACTTTGGTTTGTAGAGTGCTAGCCTTGCTTGCCCAAAGCCCTGGATTAGGTCTCTGGCACTTCATAAACCAGGCAAGGACTGAATGAAGCACTTTCATCTTTTTAATCATCTCTATTCCAGTCCCCAGAGGGCAGAGGCAGCTATCTCTGTGAGTCCAGGGAGAGCCTGGTTTTCATAGACCATTCCAGGCCTGGTAAGACACTGTCTCAATAATGATGATGATGATGATGATAATGATGATGATGGTGGTGGTGGTGGTGGTTGTGATGATAAATAATTATTGAAAAATAAATAACAGGGCTAGAGAGATGGCTCAGCTGTTCAAAGCATTGGCTGCTCTTCCGGAAGAGTTAGGGTTCAGTTTCCACCATCCACATGGCATCTAACAACCATTTGTAACTTTTGGCTCAGAGATATGACACCCTCTTCTGACCTCTGTGGGTACTGTATGCATGTGGTACACAGATATGCATGCTGACAAAACACCCATCCATACACATAAAATACATTTGAAAAAAGTCCAGGTGTCTTTAGGGACAAACTGCACATTGATCTGCATTTTACATGGTAAAAGCCCCTTAAATTAAAAGGAAAAGATTTTAAGTGTGTGTGTGTGTGTGTGTGTGTGTGTGTGTGTGTGTGTGTGTGTGTATGTATGTGTGAGCATGTATGTATGCTCATGTGCTAATTTTCATCTTCTCTGCTCAAGGTTATCCTCAGCAACCTACTGAGTTCAAAGCCTGACTAAGCCAAAGGTGTTAGCATTCTGTCTAAACTCCACCCCACAGTTACCTGGCAATAGCTAGGTATGCTCCTCCCTACAGTTACCTGGCAACAGTCAGGTAGGCCTGACCCACTATAAAAGGGGCTGCTTGCCCCTCCTCTTTCTCTTGCCTCCTTTCTTGCTCTTGCCCTCTTGTTCCCCTCCACCCATTCCCTTCTGCTCTTTCTTCACGTGGTCATGGCTGGCCTCTATTTCTCTGCTTTCTCCCTCTCTGCCTCTACTACCCTTTTAACTCCCCTTCCCATGCTCCGAATAAACTCTATTCTATACTATGCTGTGATGTGGCTGGTCCCTGGGGGGGGGGATGCCTTGGCATGGGGGGAGTTTAGACAGAATGCTAACAATAGGTATCCAATATAAACAATGTGTATGGATGTATAAATAAATAAATAACCAAACTAAAAAATCATTGCCTTGTACTTTATATACAGTTGCAGAATGTCAGTTCAGTGGTCCGTGAGGACATCCAACCTTTCCGTTAGGCAAGAGGGTAGATTCTGGAGTAACAAGTAATCTGCCTCCCGAAATAGGGCATAACGTATAAGAGATGAGATAGAGCAGCTTGTGAACTGACTTCTAAGGAGGAGGATGAGAAGTCAGCTCTGGATCTTTTAGATACTCCACCAGGGTCCCCTCCCCACTCTGAGCACATGGGCACCCCTCCCCTCCTGGAAGAAGCAGGTTAGAGATCACGTAGGTTGGAAGGATGGAGCTGATTAAGCCCCTGCTACCTCATTCCCTAAAGACCAATCAGTTTAAAAGCCACACTGTTCTGCCAACCACATTGTGCCTAATGGCTGCTGCTCTAAAATCCATATATAAGGTCCCTGAACGGGCGCTGCATGGTCGCTCTCCCGTCTTGGTAT
This sequence comes from Uromys caudimaculatus, assembly GCA_028551405.1. Classification (NCBI taxonomy): domain Eukaryota; kingdom Metazoa; phylum Chordata; class Mammalia; order Rodentia; family Muridae; genus Uromys; species Uromys caudimaculatus. The sequence continues at coordinate 6,588 of JAPYYD010005444.1, read as the reverse complement.
GCAGAGTGACCTCAGCATACTGAATTAATAAATTCCTCTTGCATTTTTCATTAATCCTTGACTTCATGTGTTCACTTGGAGGGTCTCGGGTAAGTTAAGGCTCACTAGAGTCTTACAGGATGAAAGTGAGCAGGGGAAGAACAGGAAGAATAGAGAGGAGGGAGGTACTCCACCCCAGGGAACCTTCAAGTTCAAATCACTGAACTTCAAGATTATGGTGAGTTAAAATGTTGCAGACCAGAGTCAATTATCTAAGGTTATTTTTAGCTCCTTTGAAAACCACACACTGCACAAACCTGTATCTGAACTAACCTCCTGTGACTATCAAAACTTTATAATGTATTCCCAGCAGACCACTAGGTTTTTATCAATCTTAAAGGTAAAGATGCCATCAGCTATTATCCCAAACCTATAACAACACTTCACCTGCTTGGCTGTGACTTGCCTTTCCCTGGCCCTCACCAATGTCCTTGAAAAACACTTTCATTTATGACTTTGTTTCCCCCAGTGGAACACTGTATTTGTGGCAACCTGAATAAGTGTTCTCAGGATATGATCACTCATATTTGGTCACAGAATTCATTCTCTCAGTCTTTTCTTTGAGGTGAGAAGGTATCCTTTTGTAGGCAAGCTCCTGACTTTAAAACCAGGATATAGGACTGGAGAGATGGCTCAGTGGATAAGAGCACGGATTTCCTAAAGGTCCTGAGTTTAATTCCCAGCAACCATATGGTGACTCACAACCATCTGTAATGGGATCTGATGTCTTCTTCTGGTGTGTCTGAGGACAGCTATAAATAAAATAAATTTTTAAACAAACAAACAAAACCAGGATGCCAAGAACAGGAGGTGGCAGTGGCCTGCTGAATAAGATTAAAAAGAGCTTAAAGAACTCCTCCACCAGTCAGGTCTGAAGGAAACTCCAACCCAAGAGGCAGTCCAAATTTCCAAACATGAGCTCAACCTGAACTATAGGAGGATTCTAAAAACCATAATTACTCAAGAACTTGTGAGACTGTCTCTCTTCTACCTAAGGGAGTCATTTTCCTTATCTCTGGCAGAAGGGATATATGGCTACCTGTGGTTTTCATTAGCATATCCTCCAGGCTGTCCTCAAGTCCTACAGTCTCTGGATTTCACAAGTACCTATTACCCATTTCAAAGTCTATGCTAGAATCCTAGCCCTACTCGCCTCCTCCCCTACCCTAAACACCCTCCAGCCACTCGAGTTCCCGGACAACCCTATCCTTGCTGTTTCTCTTTGCTCACCTTTCTCTCACTATGTTTTCTCTATTCTCTATCCTCTGATATTCTCCCATCTCTTACCTGGCATGACCAATCTGCTGGTCATGTTCAATTTACTTCTTTCTCTCTCTGCTCTGGATTCTTTCAGATGTCTCTGGCTGTTCTCTCTCTCATATCCATTATAAAAACCATTCCGTTAACCACACCATGGAGGTTTATGCTGTCCTCTTCCTCAATGTTCCTGAAAGCTGAAGAGGGAAGAGGTGATGCACACTTTCTATTTAGGAATGAACACACAACAGATTTCTTTTTTTTTTTTTTCCTTTGGCACATTGACCAATTATGAGTCTCTGCATTTCTTGATAGCCCTTTGCAGGAAAGGCTTCCTTGACCTGGTTTGAGAGCAGCACAGTAGGTTATCACCTTCCTAGTCACGGATTTCTAACCAGGTTTTCAGTATCAGGCATGAATTCTATCCTGTGGAGCAGGCCTCAAGTACAACCAGAAAGCCATTGTTTCTCCTCTAGTGAAGTGAGCTAATTCAAGCCTAATTAAAATATATAAAGGCAGATTTATTTGGAAGCTCCTCTCTCATAGGCATGTTCACTGGTCCCAAGGAATGAGGTCAGGAAGTCACCATGGGGAGGGAGACAGAGTGGAAGGGAGAGAGAAAGAGAGAAAGACCAAGTACAGAGAAAATGCAGAGAGAGGGAGAGAGAGGGGAAACCAAAATGTCTGGATTATAGAAGAGCTTCTGGGGGAGGGGAAGTCCAGCTCCTGGGCTGGAAAGTTGAACATAGAGGTCAGGGTATGTCAACCATGCCCTGAAAGAGGTAGGGACTGAGGGATGCTGGGAGAACCTAGAGACCAGGTCCACCTTGGTACGTTAAATTGCCCTTTGTCTCCAGTCTGAAATCCAACACTAAGTGCATCTTGCCCAGCAGGTCGGTATTATAGAATTTAGGATTCACCTTTGGGTGAATTAGTTTTCTCCTCCAACACCCTTTTGGTACTGTGAAAGCTAGACAGTAGAAAGAAAGTTTTATTTAGTTTCTTTTTTTTTTTTTTTGGTTTTTCCAGACAGGGTTTCTCTGTGTAGCCCTGGCTGTCCTGGAACTCACTCTGTAGACCAGGCTGGCCTCAAACTTAGAAATCCACCTGCCTCTGCCTCCCAAGTGCTGGGATTAAAGGTGTGTGCCACCACTGCCCGGCTGTTATTTAGTTTCTAATGTGATTTCTCAGTGTCCTACAACCAAAATGCATCATGTCATTAGCAATAAAGTCTTACCATCCAGTTCCGGTGAATAGCCAAAAGCGATGTTAACAATCTGTGAGGTTGGCTTGCTTTTATTGTTATTTTTGATCCTCTGGAGATGACCGGATTAACAGGGATGCTCACACCTGGCACTAAAGTTTTCATTGGATAACCCATGTCTTCTAGGGGAAGCATCGTCTACCCATGCAGGATACCTTGCTCAGTACCTCCATTTGTACTTTGTGTTAGTTGCTTTTCTGTTGCGGTGATAAAACACTACACCCAAGGTAATTTACAGAAAGAAGAATGCATTTGGCCTTATGGTTCCAGAGGGCTATGAATCCATCATGGTGAAAGGCATGGCAGCAAGCAGTGTAATGGTAGGAATAAGAAGTTTAGAGCTCACATCTTAAACCACAACTACGAAGCTGAGAGAGTGAACTGGAAGTTATGCTGAGCATTTAAATTCTCAAAGCCTGCCTCCAGTGGCATATTTTCTTCACCAAGGCTATATGCATGCATCCTATGCTACACCATGCTCATTTTATGCTGTGAGGAAAAGGACAATATATACCAGTGGACTTGTAAAACAGCAAAATCTTTTATTATTCCCACCATGTAAGCAGAGTTGCTGACCTATCAGGGCTACCATACAAGAACTTGGGAGCTTCGTTTCTTCTGGCAGCCTTGAGCAGGGGCTGAGACAGGGTTTATAAATTTAAAACCTGTAAGCATCTGAGCCAAGTTACAGTTATAATTTTTACCAATCAGAACTCGGGGATTACGGACTTCCCCTAGGGTTCCATCATTGTCAGATGACATTGAATTGTGTTTTTGCCCAACCAATCAAATTCATTTGTTCCTTCTGTTGTTGGGACCAGGCATTATGTTGTGGGGAACTATTGTTGCTTAGAGAGGGAGTTGGTCAGCTTAGGTAAAATGGAGTCTGAATTCAGGATGGCAGTACTTAGGTTCCTTTTATTTGCTCCCAACACCTAAATCTCCCCAAAGAGCACCACCAACTGGGTATAAAGCCTCCAAACGCATGAGACTATGGGGACTAATTTTATTACACACACACACACACACACACACACACACACACACACACACACACACACTTTTATTCTAAAAAAACCACTTTATTCATTTTCATTTCCTTTGTATGAGTACTCTCAGAGGTCAGAAGAGAGTATTGGATCTCTTGGAACTGGAATTACAAATAGTTGTGAGCTACCAGGTTAGTACTTGAAGTTGTGAAGAAGTCAGCTCAGAGCCATTGGAAAATTCCACCAGACCCCACCCCGTGCACATAGGTACCCCTCCCCTCCTGGAAGAGACAGGTTAGAGAGCATGTAGGCTGGAAATGAGAGGTTGATTAAGCTCCTACTACCTCATTCCCTAAAGACCAATCAGTTTAAAAGTCACACTGTTCTGTCAGTCACATTGTGCCTAATGGCTACTGCTCTAAAAACTGTATAAAAACTCGCTGAATGGACTGCTTTGGATCGTTCTCTTGCTCCTTCAGGTGTAGGGTGACTCCAGCATGTATGCTGGAACAATAAATTTCTCTTGCGTTTGCATCGATCCCGACTTCAAGTTGTTCACTGTGTGTGTGTGTGTGTGTGTGTGTGTGTGTGTGTGTGTGTGTGTGTGTGTGTAATGTGTCCGGTAAGCTAAGGCTCACCAGAGTCTTACATTTCTCCCCGTGGGGACACATCAGAGAGGTGAATTGGAGGTCTCAAGTAGGTACCTCGGTTCTTGTCTGTCTTGCTGTTTGTCAAAGTCTGAGTCTGTAAGTCTGTTTGAACTTTCGGTTGCTTGCAAGCATCTGGGGGCTAGGAGAGCCAACAGGGTTTGGGGTGGTCAAGAGCAATGGGCAGACGGGTCTTATCGTTGTGACTGCCGGGAATCTAGGGGAAGTCCTAGAGACCCTGGAAGGAGCCGGGAAGGCTCTGCTCCTTCTGGAAACAGCAAGACATTATCTGTGGGAGCTGAGTCTTGCTTTAACCTGGTTTATCTGGATCCTGCCATATCAGCAAGAGCACCTGGTTTGTCTCAGTGTGGCTGGAGCCAGCTGAGCAACTCTGTTCTGCATTCATGGAAGGGACAAACTGTCTGTAACTGGGCCCTTGGAAGGGGCGAACTGTGTGTTGACTGTCTTTCTCTGTGTTTATGGACCTGGACGCCCACCCATGGCAGGGTCGAGCTGTCTGTGTGTTGATTGTTTTACTCTGTTTGTTGGTATCTTGTTCTGTGTTCTTGGACTTAGACTGATGACATTTATTTTTTTATTTTTTATTTTTTTGGACATTGGATAGACTGAATCTACCCTATTAAACATCCTAGTTAATCACTAGAGGAGAAAACTTGTCAGTAGTAGTAAAGAAAGACAAGTGGGTCTGCTTCTCCGAATGACCCTTTCTTTCTTTCTTTCTTTCTTTCTTTCTTTCTTTCTTTCTTTCTTTCTTTCTTTCTTTCTTTCTTTCTTTCTTTCTTTCTTTCTTTCTTTCTTTCTTAGCTTAACAAAGTCTGTTGATTCTTTTCTTTTCTTTCTTTTTACTTTTTTTCTTTTTTTGAGACAGGATTTCTCTGTGTAGCACTGGCTGTCCAGGAACTCACTCTGTAGACCAGGCTGGCCTCAAACTCAGAAATCGACCTGCCTTTGCCTCCCAAGTGCTGGGATTAAAGGCGTGTGCCACCACTGCCCACTTTCAGAATAGGGTGGCCACCTGTAGGGACCTTCAATTTGCAAAAACAGTAGAGGAGAGAGTCTTTAGACCAGGATCCCTCAGGCACCCAGACCAAGTGCCCTATATAGTTATCTGGAAGAATCTAGAATCTAGTGGAGGGCCCCCCTCCTCCCTCATAGATAAAAGCCTTTCTTTACCCAAGACCCACCTTACAGGTTCTGGCGGTCAGGAAGAAGGAAGCATGGGAGGAGAAATCCGAACCTGAGAAGAAGTTGATCCTCTAAGACCCTTCAACATTGAACCTGTTACTCCAAGACCCTCCTCCTCTATATCCCCCTACCCTGGCCCCCATGGCTCCACCAGCACCAGCACTGGTCCCAGGATCCTCAGCCCATATGGGACCAGGGCCGTTATACCCTCTTTACCAGAAGGAGGAGCAGGAGGAGACCCCCAACTTCCTGTTCCCGCCATGGGGACCCAAAGTCTGAGAGTCACCTCCCCTGATACCACAGTGGCTCTTCTGCTGAAAGCATATGGGCCTCTAAATAAGGGCAATCAGGCTATGCAATATTGGCCCTTCTCTTCAGCCAAATTGTACAACTGGAAAGCCCAAACCCCTTCCCGGCCCCTTTCAGATAACCCCACTGTGACTGTTTTATTTACTCATCAGCCCACCTGGGATGATATCCAACAACTCATGAGACTGCTCTTCAAGAGTGAGAGAGGACAATGCAGGAAGCCAGAAAGAATACCCAGGGGCACCATTGATTGACCAGGCTGTCATCAACAGCGGGCTTTCCCTGACTAGATAGACCTAACTGGAACTTTATTTTTATTTATTTATTTATTTATTTTTAAACTTTTTATTATTATAGAGCAACCATAAATATCTCATAAGACAAAATCTTACCCTCAGACAATGCTCTTTCCTCTCCAATGCCTCAAGAAGAATGGACAAGAAAGAAGATCCTGCTAGGGCTGACCCCTGGCAGGTGATATGGTCGATCTACTTTTGACTTTATGAGAATTCTCCATACTGATTTCCAGAGTGGCTGGACCAGTTTGGAATCCCACCAACAGTCAATGAACGTCCCTCTTTCTCCAAATCCTTGCTAACATTCGTTGTTGTTGTTATTGTTGTTGTTGTTGTTTTAATCTTAGCCACTCTTACTGGGATGAGATGAAATCTCAAAATAGTTTTAATTTACATTTCCCTAATAGCTAGAATTCTGAGCACATTTAAAAAATATTTCTTTTTTTTTTCTTTTTTTTTTTATTTACATTTCCGATGATTCCCCTTTTCTTTGGAAACCCCGTGTCCCCTCCCCCTCCCCGCCTCTGTGAGGGAATTCCTCCTCCCACCCACCCGCCCACCCATTCCCATATTCCCACCTT
>JAPYYD010005443.1:0-12112 GCA_028551405.1 Uromys caudimaculatus | reverse complement strand
ACTTGCTCAACTTGTTTTAGTTCCCTTAAGAATAAGAGAGGGCAAGATGGCTTTGGTTCCTCTGATGTGTACTGAGTTCAATCTATTACTAATAAGAGACCTAAACTTAAATTAATAATTGAAGAAAGTTTTGGAGGATTAATAGACATTGGGGCTGATGTACTCACTCACCTCCAAGGGATTGGTTATTCCATTAATCCAAAATAAAGTTCAAACTTAAGATTTATGAAAGGTTAAGGAGGCTATGGAACTTAGGGAGGCACTAGAATCTGGCTTGCCTACTGTAGCTGCCATTCCAGGAAATGCATATAGAATTATTATGGATCTGGAAGCTTGTTTTTATACTGTCCCTTTGCATCCTGATGATTGTAAAGAATTTGCTTTTAGTGAGTTTGTGAAGTGATATCATTGGAAAGTTTGGTCTTAAGGAATGGCTAATAGTCTTAAATTATGTAAAAAATTTTGTTGCTGCTTCAATACAAGAAGTTAGGACTTTGAATCTTTCAGTATATATTATTCATTATGGAGGGTATTTTATTAGCTGATCCCTCTGAAGGAGTTTTGCTACAATTCTTTGCTCTTATACAATGAGCTTTAAAATTTTGGAGTAGTTGTTGCTCCAGAAAAGATTTGAAGACAATATCTTTTTCAGTATTTGGGGCCTCAGTTATATCCTAAACAAACTGTGGCACAGAAAATTCAAGTAAGAAAAGATAATTTACTTACTTCAAATTAGCTTCAGAGGTTGTTAGGAGATATTAATTGGCTAAGACCTCACCTTAAGCTCACCACAGGAGGACTTAAACCTCTGTTTGATAACAAGGGGTAAGCAAATTCTAATTCCCCTGGACAGTTAACTAATGAGAGACAAATAGCTTTGCAGAAAGTAGAAGAGAAGCTATTGTTCAACAACAGATACATTATATAAAATATAGATCAATTGTTGGCTGTTTGTGCTATTGCTACTCCTGTGCCCACAGCAGTTCTTTGGCAAAAGGGACCATTAATATGGATTCACCTTTCTTCATCTCCAAGTAAAGTTTGAACACCCTATTATGAAGCTGTTGCTGTGTTAATATAGAATTGTAGGGTAGAATCATAAAAGTATTTGGGGAAAGAACCTGATAAGATGTTTATTCCTTATTCTAACAGCAATTAAATTGGTTATTGCAAAATACTGATATTTGGTCTATTGCATGGCAAACATTTTAGGCAAAATTGATAATCATTATCCAAAAGACAAGTTGTTACAGTTTTCCTCTGTGCATGCTTTTGTATTTCCTGTAAATTTACGCATGCAGCCCATAGAGAATGTACTTACTGTGTTTACAGACGGCTCATCTAATGGGAAACGAGCATATGTAACTGGATCACATGTTCATTCTCTCTGAGTTTTCCCCACTTCAGCACAGATAATTGAATTATGTGTTGTAGCCACTGTTTTTGAAATGTTGAAAAATCAAGCTTTTAATTTGTATATTGATAGCCAATATAGAGCTCAGGGTTTACAATTGCTTGAAATTGTTGCTTTTTTAGATATTGCTCAAATAGATTCTCAAATTTTGCAATTATTTATGCAAATACAGCTTCATTTGAAAGCATGTCCTGTTCCTTGCCTTACAGGACAATTAAGAGCTCATCGTGGATTGCCTGGACAGACTCCTTAGGGCAGTGCCACAGCAGATTTGTATACCAGGCAGATTTATAGGCCTTATACAGAAACAATAGGCCATACAATCTCATTCTTTATATCATGAAAACAGTAATAGTTTGAGACAACAATTTGGTATTTCTAGAAAATATGCATGTCAAATGGTAAAGACTTGGTCCCAATGTCCTCAGTTTCTACCTGTACCACATAATGGTGTTAATACTCGAGGACTTATATCTAATCCATGATTGTAAATGGATGGTACTCATATTTCTGATTTTGGAAAATTAAAATATATACATGTGACTTGACATTTTTTTCAGGCTTTCTAGTTGCAACTGCTTTAACAAGAGAAGCAACTAAAAATGTAATTAGTCATTGACTGCATTGTTTTTCTATGCTTGGTGTTCCAAACCAGATTAAAACAGATAATGGAGCTGGCTATTACAGACAAGCATTTGATATGTTTTATAGACAATTTAATATTACCCATATTACTGGGATTTCTATTATTCTCAAGGACAAGATATTGTAGAACTTTAAAACAATATGTTCATGAAAAAAAAACTAAACCAAACAAAAAACAAAAAAGGGGGAATTATATCCCCATACACATTATTTAAATCATACTTTTTATTTATAAACTTTAAACTTTGGATGCCAAGGAACTCTCTGCTGAGTGTCTATGGCACCCTACAACTAGGCATACTTATGCCTTGGTGAAATGGAAGGATCCACTTACTGGCATATGGCATAATCCCGATCAGGTATTAATATGGGGAAGAGGGCATGTTTGTGTTTTGGACGTATGTTCCTGACCCACCTTTGCTTGCCTATATCCCAGATTGGACAAGCTGCCTTGCTTCAAGTTTTAGACCTTGTGGGACAGAGAACATGGAGACCTTGGAAAAATTAATCAAAAGGAGAAGTTATAATGACTCTTCTCTTTCCTTTAATGAGACCAGTTGTTCTGACTGAATCATGGACTGGTATAGAAATCAATCCAATATTGGAAATGACAGTCTTCATTGAGTAGGCTGGTTCTGGACATTTTCAGAGACATATTTGGAAGTTAGCTTCAGTTCCCTATGATGTTATGTTAGCAAGAGATAAAGTTGGGACAGGATCTAGACTTTGAACAAGTGTAGTGCATGTGTTAAGTTTCCTAATCTTTTACTAATTGGTCATGTTACTTTTGTTACAGCTACTTTTGTTACAGCTACTTTTGTTAATCATTTAGCAAAAAATGTTACTAATGTTCTGAGTATTCAAGAGGATTTAGATAGGCTTTTAGAACAACAGATTGACTCCCTGGCATTGAAACCTCTGCAAGTTCATTTCATAAACTTGATTTGGCTGATAGAGGCCTGGCTGAGCCCTACAATGAAGTGTCTCCTTTGGGAGCTGCATAAAACTCAGATTTATGCTCGCCTGCCTTGATGTGGGCACCTATAAGGGGTGAGAGACTAAGTATTGCAGGGGGAGGACCCAAATGTTCACTTCTGAGTCCCCCGTGAAGATTGCATAGAGGTTGGTGTCTGCCCTTCCTTTGATCATACACTGTGAGGATACCTACAGAAAATTGACAAAGGCTAACCTCTCCTCCCCAAAAGACACTGAGGACATATAAAGTGCTCGGAGGATCAGGTCAATACTTCCCCCCTCTGGTTAATGCCCATTCATCTTCATAGTGCAATCATCCCTAGCTACTGGCCTCATAAAAATTGTTAAAAGGGAGGAGATGTTGGCAGCCAAACCCATGAAATTACCCGCTGTTCTGTGAAGCCTAGTCAGTTAAAGTGCAAGGTTAAGAAAGGACAGGGTGTTTGCTGTCTCGGGTCCCAGGAATTGTTCGGGTCCCAGGAATTGAAAGAAAGTCTGGCATTTCCCGGAAGCCGGTTATGATAGTGTGTTGGCCTTGGTCCATGGGTAACATTCAAGCTTGCCTGTCTTATTAAGCTGCTGTCCTGAAATGAACTTTGAGAGCTTCATCAGAATGCACGACTTGCTCTCTTTCTTTGTATTTCTTGTCCCCCATTCTTTCGCCCCCTCCCCAGGTTCCCGCTGAACCCCCACAGGCCAGGGCAATAAGGAGTGGTAGTGTTAGGGATGTGGCCTTGTTGGAGGAAGTATTTCACTGTGGATGTAGACTTTGAAGCTCCACCCTGTGTGGATATCAGTCTACTCCTGGCTCTAGTTAGGTCAAGAAACAGAACTCTCAATTCCTTCTACAGTACCATGTCTGCCTGGACACTGCCATGCTTCCTGTCATGATATTAATGGACTGAACTTTTGAAACTGTCAGCCAGCCCCAATTAAATGTGGGCTCTTAGAAGAGTTGCCTTGGTCATGGTGTCTCTTCACAGCAATGAGACACTTTGGAAATGGGCAGGACCACATCATGACCAGGACTGATTAACTATTTACATTTCACAATCACTTCAAATTAAACATCATGTTTTGACCCCAAAGAAGACTGGGTCTCTTGGTTCTTCTTTCCAATGTGGCCACCACAAAATTGTCTCTTTTCTCTGATTTTTGTTCATACTTCTCAGTTTAACTGTCCTGTGGAGGAAGGGTAGTTGAGCCTAGTTTGTGACAGATGCCAAGAACCAGACTCAGGAACCTAAGGATTTCACTAAGGACTTAGGTGGACAGTGAGAAGACCCTCAGAGTAAGTGACCAGGGTACCAGGATAGGAGGGAGGTTGAGTGGCTCTACACTGGGGCAGAATTCCTTTACCTGACAGACTTTCCTCATCTTTCCCCTCAGCCAGCATCAGTTGTTCTGACCTCTACAGGGTAAAGCAGAGAAGCTGTTGTGTGTTTTCTGAGAGCAACAGCCTTTCTAGGCCCTTGGTGAGCTTCACTGGGAAGTTCGGATGAGGAACGAGGACCCTCACTTCATAATGAGAGCCCTGGAGGCTCAGAGCAGCAAGCATGAGATGGAGCATTTTACAACTTCTCAAAGCTGGTCCTCAGCCCAGAATGGGTGGCAACCTAGATGCACGCAGAGCATATTTTGTAACCCGTGTGCATGGGGACAACGCCCCCTCCCTCCCTTTTTAGCTGAGTAATCAGGAGGGTACACTTTTAACCATCAGCGGGTCTCATCGTTCTGCTGCTCTGGTTTGTCTCTTTCTCAACAAATCCGTGCATGGATTCATCTCCTCATTTCCTACCCTGCTAGGTTCAAGCTTCTCAGGTACATGACCTTGCAGGGCAAGCTTGGTTGTTGGTAAGTGTCCACAGTCAACTCCTAGTTTGGTGGCATGGTAATGAGAGACTTGAGTGATAGAATGAGTAGCCTCAGTCCTGGTTTTTGTTGTTTGTTTGTTTTCTACTTCTGTATTTGGACATAGATGGATGGGCTATGGATATGTTTGAAGGAACTATCAGATTTTATGTCCTATAGCAAGGATGCAGAAGAATTGATGGTTGACAAAGCAATTAATGTAAATTCATTAAGAGAAAGTGAGAAAGAACTCCCAAGAGTGGGAGGGGCCCAGTAGGCTTTTCTGAGCCTTATGGTGGAGACTGGATCAAAGTACATTGAGACCCACCATTTTTGTGGACATCACAGGCTCAATCAATATGGAATATACACTTGCCATACATGCTTCCTCTGACCAGTTCAAGAGTCACTGGGTCACTCAGTGGAGGGTCCATTAGCCTAAGTCATGATCCACCTGGGCCTTACCCTCTAAGAGGAGTTACAATGTGTCTCAGTCTCCAAAGGTATGTTTTGGCTTTTTTGACCTCTAGAATTTGAATCTTCAGTAAATTTCTCTCTAGTTAGTATATCTAGGGCTCAACAGATACTCTAAGACCAGGACATTTGCAGCTTCCCTGGCAAATTACAGATAGCCAAATAACCAAGCCAGAACTCTGAAAGACAAAGCTTTTCACTGGGCCATTGGGGTGAGGCAGAAGCAGTGGAATTGGGGAGAGCTCTGCTGTGGTTTGTTAACTGTGTAAATGTCAAGCTTCTGCAGGCTCTGTGCTCCCCAGAAACATCCAAACACTAGTCCTTGCAGAGTTAGAATGTGTTAAACCAAACTGGGGCAAAATGTACACTGTTCCCAGAATCCCCAAGTAACCCAGCAGTGAACCTCTGGCTTCTGCACTTCTCTCTCTCTCTCTCTCTCTCTCTCTCTCTCTCTCTCTCTCTGTGTATTTCTTAACTTATTTCACAATAAAATTCCTTTCTCACTATGCCTAATTTAAAATTTGTGTGCATGCATATTGTGTGTCTGTGTGTGTGAGAGAGAGAATGAGAGAGATAGAGAGAGAGAGAGAGAGGGAGAGAGAGATATTTAGGGAGAGTATCGAACTATATAAATTTATAGGCAAATATTACTTCTTTTTCTCCATTTCTTTAAATGTGGCTAGCAAAACAGAAATTTTACAATTAACTCTAACACTGGAGATAAAAATCCAAATGGTTTTATAGGGCTTTACCTCCATCTATATGTAGCTGTCCAGCAGCCATGGATGAACTGGGTCTACCTGAAAGGGAAGCTGGAAATGAAAAAGGGACCAAGGTGGGAAGAGAAGAATGAAGTCAAGACAAAGGTTCTGATCAAGGCTCAAATTTTAATATTCCTTGCTGCATTATATAGAGAAAGCCCACAGACTCCATTCTTTGTTTCAGCAAGCTCAGCAGGTGGTCACCTCCTCAAGGCTCCTGTAGGAAATTGCAAATGCACCAAGGCCAGATGGCTCAGGCCAGGTTGTAAGACCATCCTGGGTTTGTTAATCCTATTCAAGGCTGGGGGAAGGGCACATCATTAATTAATAAAATGACAGATAATTTTATTGCTAATATTGAGTTTTATTCTGGATTAGAACAGTTTAGCTCTGCTGCTTCCAAATGGAAACTGAGGCTGAGAAAGCAAATCTCATCACAGGACTTAGAACCTATCACCGATCCCAGACAGAAAACATCTTAGAGAATGAGAAGCATTTTAAACAGTTAACTGAGTGTACACTTTGAAAAACACATCCTGACTAAATCGTAATATAAAGGTTATATTACACAATTTTTTGAAGGTTACAGAGATTTTGATAAAATTTTTTCCAATACAAACACTACCTACCCACATCCTACCCAGCACTGGGATTAAAAGCATTCCCTACAGTCCTGGCTGTTTGGTTTGTTTCATTGTTTAAATAGCCTACTTATTCTGTATCCCAGCCATCTTAGAATTTGTTATATACACCTGTCAGGTCTCCAGCTCACAGAGATCTGTCTTCTTCAGTCTCCAGTGCTAGGATTCAAGGCTTGTGCCACAATGCCTGGCAACATCTGGCATTAGGTTCTCTAGAGAAAAGTCATGTCCTCTTGCTTACCAGGAAAACATGGGACCAACTGAGGAGTCTCCTTAATTTCCCTCCCTTCCCCTCCCCTTCCCTTCCCTCCCTTACCCTTCCCTTCCCTTCCCTCCCTTCCCTTCCCTTCCCTATGTTTCCCTCCCTTACCCTCCCTTACCCTCCCTTACCCTCCCCCCTCTTCCCTCCTCTCCCCTCCCCTCCCCTTCATCCCCTCCCCTTCCATCCCCTCCCCTCCCCTTCTGATCCTTTTATTCCCTACCTTTACTAACCAACTGTATAGAAAATTACATGCTCTTTCCAGATAAGCATGAGCTTAGGTGAGTTTGGATGCTCCTAACTTGTGTTTCCTGCTGGCAAAGGCTGTCTTTGGCATTTTGGCATCTGCATCCAGATGTAGCTGCTCCTCCTCAAACAAGATAAGGAGAGAGGGAGGTGAAACAGCACAGGCAGCAGGAGAACCTTCAGCTGGAGGAACCTCTCACACCGCCACCTCGTGGCGTCTGCAGGAACAGCATGGAGCTGCTTCCCCCTGCTCAGACCCTGGGCAGAAATCTAGACATATGTACACAAAATTGCATTAAGGGTCACTGGGCAGCTGGGATACTACCTATGTCTACTACTGAGTAATAATACAAGATGTCTAAAATGTGAATTTATCCACAGAAATACTCGCTATGTGGAGAGGAACTGAGCTCTGAGATCAAGTCTTCTGACAGTGTTTCAGAACATGCTGAATGTTTACCACAATGCATTGAGCACATTAGAGCCCAGCAGACATTGGAGCTGAACCCAGGTTCCACAACTGCAGGATCGGTCCCTAGGTCAGATCTCTAAAGGCCATGACCACGGAGCCCTGGCTCTGCACCAGCAAGAAACACAGCTTTGGAAGGCAGTGCTCAGACAGCCATGCTGGGGCACACCTGTAATCTCAGTACTGGAGAGACTGAGACAGGGAAGAAAGCTGCAGTTTCCAGGCCAGGCTGAGCTATGGTTGGGTTCATGGTTTTTCCTTTTAAAGAAAAAAGACTGCCAAGATGGCTCAGTGGGTAAATGCCCTTACACTCAACTGGACTTTGAGCCCAAGAATCCAAGATGAAAGCAGAAAACCAACTTCTGAACCTGAAAGACCCCCCCCCAAGTTGGGGAGACCCTCACTCAAGTCTCGGGACGTCGACACCCCCCAAGAACTCACGAAAGACCGTCCTTGCTACAATCACACGAGGTTTAATTCGGAAGGACCAGTGCACTGGGCTCGAACGCGTGATGTACGCAGAGGCAGAGGGGTTCGACCCCTAGCAGCTGAAGTGGGGGGTATTTAAAAGAAGAAACATCCCCAAGGCAACGAAGGAAATACAACTCAGGAAAAGGCTCATAAAACAGAGAGTTTACAAAGCAAGGGGTGGGGACCGAAAGAATTTGCATTATGGGGAAGTGAGGTTTGTTCTAAGCTATTCACAGGTTGGTTGTACAAACGTTTCTGGTTCCTGAAACGTTTTGCCTCTGGTCCTGTGGCCAGGTCAAAGTCACCTGTAGGAATGTAGCTGGGTGGGATTTTTGCCCGGGCATGTAGTTCCTACTCTTGGCCCTGGGCCAGGTCAAAGTCACCCATTTCTTAGGAGAAAGAATGTCATTGCCTTCCTCATGAAAGGGCCAGATCTTACAAACCATGTATGTATGTATGTATGTATGTATGTATGTATGTATGTATGTTTACATGTCAATATCAGCAAATAATAATACATACAATTAATTAGAGAAAAATAATCTTGCTGTCATAATAAGGTCCCTAATTCAAGGATTGGATTTTGTTCTCCCCAACCTGACATCTGAATTGCTAGCTCCCTTACCAACTGGATCATGTGTTCCAGGCCTCAGACTATTACCACTTTTACTGCCACCCCTACCAGGTCCTGAACAGCAGGACCAGGTCTTTATATTCGTGGTTTCCTTTCCTTAGGACACAGGCTCCTAATGAAGGAAGGTCTTCATGTCTCAAAGCTCAGGAGCCTGACAGAGTTTTACAGGACATGCTGGGTGTACAGCCCCCTCTGCGTTTGACATGCCAGTTCTGTCTCCCTCACAGGTAGCTCCATCTACCTGCCACCTCCTGGAAGCTACATGTAAATGACCCATGAGAATGGCTTGGTGAGGGTGGAGATGTGGGAGAACCCAGAGATCTGCAGGTCACTCACATGCCAAGTGAGGAAGATCAGAGCCTTGCAAAAGGAGAAATCAGAGGGGTGGGTCTGACACAACCTGGAGCTGTCACAACTTCAGGACCTCTGTTGGCTTGGCAGTCCAGTGCCCCTCTGACCAAGCTAGTAAGGCATGAGTAGAGAGGAATGTCAAGAGAGGGAGGAGACAGGAATAAAGAGATGTGAGGCAGGAGACCATAGGTAGCCCCAGCACCACCATCCAGATGGTGGAATCCCACACAGACCTGCAAAAAATTGAGGAAACCATTGAGTGACAGAAAGGGAAAGGATGAATGAATGAGGGAGGCATGGTTGCATTGGACCATGCGATGTGTTTATTGGTCTGTGAGTTTCAATTTGAGTAAAGCAGGGGTTGCTATTCCTTGGTGTACAAGTCGAAGTGAACTCACCTTATTGCAGCAAGTGGGTAAGCTACGGTGAAGACACAATTTAGTATGACTGCAGAGCAGAATTCCATAGAACACAGTGGATGCTCAGATGGCCTCTTCTTGGGCACTGAAATCCAATTTTGAGTAAAAGCTGTGGGACTCAGGTGTGCTAAGGGAACATGCAGGATAATCAGGAACCTGGTGATCAAGTGAGGGCCACAGCTTAGGAAGGTAGTTCAGGGGGCAGGGTCAAGTTCAGAATCTTAGATCCTAAATTGGCAACACATGGGGATAATGCAGCCAGCTTCAGCAGCTGTCCTGACAACAGGAAGACCCACAGCCTGAAGAGCAGCATGGCTTGCAGCAACTAGACTGACAGCAGCTGGGCTTGCAGCCTCCACAGCTGGAGCAGAACAGACAGGCATACAGCAGCACAAAGTCTTGCAGCAGCTGGAGCCACAGCCCCCACAGCTGGAGCCACAGCCTCCACAGCTGGAGCCACAACCCCCACAGCTGGAGCCACAGCCCCCACAGCTGGAGCAGGAACAGACAGTCACACAACAGCACACAGGCTTACAGCAACACACAGGATTGCAGCAACTGGAGCCACACCCCCCACAGCTGGAACCACAGCCACCACAGCTGGAGCTACAGCCTCTTGAACAGTCACAACAGCTCATGGTTTTGGTGTTTGCTTGAGGATGCAGTAGGTCAGAGGAGAAGGTTGAGAGGAAGGTGTACAGATGTGGAGACTCCTGAGCCTGGGCCTTTATATTCCTGCTCAAGTCAGGAGTGAGGCTGCACAAGGTCTCCTCCTGGATCCTGAAGGCCATCAAAGGAACAGAGAGTAACGAGCTTGCTTTTCTCCTCTTTTCCTAATTTCCCCCAGTGGTCAATTAACTAGGATGTTTAACCGGGTAGATTCAGTCTGTCCAATGTCCAAAAAAGGTTGTCAGTCCAAGTCCAAGAATACAGAATGAGATACCAACACCAATAAACACAGAAAAACACAATCAACACACAGTTCGCCCATTCCATGGGCCACAGGCACAGTTATAGACAGTTTGTCCCTTCCAGAGATGCAGAACAGAGTTGCTTGGGTACCAAGACAGGCCAGATGCCCGTGCCATTACTTTAGGAGCAGGATAAACCAGATTATAGCAAGACTCGGCTCCTGCCAATGCTGTCTTGCTGTTTCCAAAAGGAGCAGAGTCCTTTCAACTTTTCGGGGGGGGGGAGGGGGCTGAAGTCTCCTCCAGGCACCCCCAGTGGTTGTGACATTAAGGCACATCTACCCACTGCACTTGAGTACACCAGACACTGTAGGCTCTTTGAGCCCCCTCCCCAAGCTTGCAAGCAAACTGAAAGTTCAAACAGACTTACAGACTCAGACTCTGACAAATAGCGAAACAGACAACAGTGGTACCTGCTCAAGCCATTCCTCTGATCTGTAGTTCTCTGGCATTTCCCCACATGAGTCTCTGCCCAGCCAACCCACCAAATGTAAGACTATGGTGAGCCTTAACTTACCTGAGACCCCCCTAGTGAACAACATTTAGTCGGGAATGGATGCAAAAAGCAAAAGGAATTTATTGTTCCAGCATGCTGGGGTTGCCCTGAACACAAAGAAGTGAGAGAACGACCACGTGTAGCCCTTTCAGCGAGTTTTCATACAGTTTTCAGAGCAGCAGCCATTAGAAATTGAGAAAATGCGTTATAATTGCATCTCGTGGAAGCATTTGCTCAAGGAAGGCTCTTTTCTCTGTGATAACTCCAGCTTTTGTCAAGTTAACACAGAAAATCAACCAGTACAGGCATGATAGAGAGGAATCCCGAGAGAGAGAGGGAGAGAGAGAGAGAGAGAGAGAGAGAGAGAGAGAGAGAGAGAGAGAGGAGACAGGAAGAAGGAGATGTGAGGCAAGAGACCTTAGCTGCCCCCAGCATCCTTAAGGCTGGTGGAATCCCACAGAGACCTGCAAGTAAATGAGGAAAACATGGGGTGACAGTGAGGGACAGGATGAATGAATGAGGCATGGTTGCATTGGTCATGGGATGTGTTTATTGGTTTGTGACTTTCAAGTTTAGATACAGCAGGGGCTGTAATTCCTTGGCGTAGAAGTCCAAGCAACTAGGATTGCTCACCTTATTGCGGTAAGTGGGTGGTGTATGGAGAGGGCACTAGCAGTAATATGACTGCAGAGCAGAATTTCATAGAACACAGTGGATGAGCAGATGGCCTCTTCTTGGGCAATTAAATCCAATTTTGAGTTGAAGCTGTGGGAATCAGGAGTGCTAAGGGAACATGCAGAATAATCAGGAACCTGGGGATAAAGTTTATCCACAGGTGAGGAAGGTAGTTCAGAGGGCCTGGGTCAAGTTGAGAGTCTTAGATCCTGCATTGGCAACACATGGGGAGACTGCAGTCAGCTTCAGCAGCTGTCCTGACAACAGGAAGATCCACAGCCTGAAGAGCAGCAGGGCTTGCAGCAGCTGGACTGACAGCAGCAGGGCTTGCAGCAGCTGGACTGACAGCAGCAGGGCTTG
>JAPYYD010005442.1:0-12113 GCA_028551405.1 Uromys caudimaculatus | reverse complement strand
CCCAGGCAGAAGTTTCCTGCCACAGCCGCCCGCTTTTGGGATCCAGGGGGGTTTCTAGGCCCCGAGACTTGGTACTTTAAAGAGTCTTCACTTCATCAGCTAGAAGTTCCAGATCACTGCCAGTCATCACAATCTTGACTTTGCCTACTAATTCTATTATTCTTTCAGCGATGAAATTACTTATAATCTGCCTGACTTTAAATAGAAGGGGTGCAGTTCATTTGCCACCATGCATTCATTCAGCAGATGTGTGATGGGTAAGCAACTGAAGAGCTATCTGCTCAGTTTCCTAGAGATTCTGCAATGAATCAAAGAGACAAGCCTATTGTCTCAGGGAGTTTGAATTTCAACGGGCATAGAGGAAGAAACAGCTATGAATTATTAAGGTGTTGATAAGTACTATAAAGAGAATAAAAAGATAAAAACAATGATATAAAATAATGAGTGAGCACCAGGAAGGAATTCTTGAACTTTGCATTCTCAAATTCTCTATGACCAGGTCATGGGAAACTGAGACTTGGGTGGTAACGGCAAGACAAGAGAGCTGGCAGGGCTTAGAAGAAGAGTGTTTCAGGGAAAAGAGACAGTAACCAAATCCTGAAGCATTTTCCTATTTAATCTTTAATGTCATATGTATCTAGGTATATAATTATTATCTAATAATAAATAACATACTAGATATAAAAAAATATAAAAGAACTTGTATTTCTATCAAGAGCCTAAGTCAAAATAGTCAGAAAAATGCCATAGCTACTGTCAATGTTTTCAAGGAAAATGGACCCAAATTAGGAGTGTTGTTTAACACAATAGTTTCAAAAAATTAGAGTTGATGAAATTAAAAATGCACATGATGTAAAATAAACATTTTTGTAGGTTTTTAAGAACCATTAGGAAGTAGTTATCTTTAATAAAATCTCATGAATTATGACATATTTAATTATGCATACAAAGAAGGACCAAAATGTTGTATAATAAAATGCTGGTAAAGTTAAATAGTGAGGTGAATATTCTAGCAGACATAAATATAATTATCATAGAAAGCAAAATTAAAAAGACTATCTAAATTTCTTCTCAAGTGATGATTATTAGGAATTATTGGAAATTTTCAGGAAAAACTTAAGCTGCCTTTGGGTAAAAATCTCTGAAGACTGAAACCTTAATATTTTAAGCATATATTTATTAATATAAGAAAAGTATTCAATAATCTTATAGAAACTAATAATAATTTCATTGATGACTTGTATATATGTGACCTGAGAAACAATGTAAGCATTTGAAGAGAGTGACTCTCTGTGGTTCTTTTAATAAGTTTAGGTAAATTGGAAATCGAGTATGTAATAGGGCTCTTATTTTTTCACCTCTATTTCCTGTCTTCAATGCATGGAAAGTCAAAATGATGTTTGCAACAATACAACATGAACAAATCTATGAAATTTAATGTCCCAAATAAGATTCAGCATGCCTGAACAAGAATACACTGAAGAAAAAGCTACTGTAATTATGAAACTTACAGCCATTAAGTAATTTATGTTGTGTATGTTTGCTGCCTCTTTTTATAAAGTCTTAAATAAGCAATCTTAGAAAATAATTTTCTGGGAAATGACTGAGATAACCAGAGATAAGAAATTAAAATGAATTATTTGGCAGCTACTGGATGGTAACATTGGATTCAGTTCTGCAAATGAAATTGCCTCTGTTATTGTAAGTAGCTAGAAAACACTTTCTCAAATGATCAACATCTATTTCTAAATTGCACTTATGGATAATACGTGGAGTTACAAATGATCATGGACTTTCCTTCCAGGAATCAATCCAAGGAGAAATCTGCAGACAAACAGGTACCTTTCAATAAGTCAAGTTCCTGCTGAGAGCTTGAAGGCAATCATAAGAGATAAAGAGTCCAGGCAAAATACACAACAAATAACTCCTACAAAACTGGCAATGTGTAGGGTTCTAAATTTTCGGGAATCTACAGGGTGTTCACAAATATATTTAGAGGGCAAGGTTTTCAGAGCTAACATAAAATCTAACTCATTATCTTCCCATATTTCCTCTTATAAGAATTCTGAACAGAGGGCAGCTAGAATTGCGGAATTAATCTAAACTTCTTTCCCATCAAAAGTTCATTACAAGTGCCCTTGGCTGTGTTCTCATCTCCTTCATCTCCTTCATCTCTCCTGCATGACTTCAAAGAGAACTTTCCACACAGGAGACAGGAAAGGGAGGATAGGGGATGAGAATGGGGACACCTCTGTTAAAAGAGAGGCTTAATTAAGTACATATTTGAAGAGTACCTTTGACATGAATAAAAAAAACAGTAAGAAAATTCAGTACTATTGACACTGGATGAGAAGCCCTTGGTCCTGAGAGCAAAGCCTTACAGAGATTAAGGGAACAGTTTATATTCTTCTCCTCCAGGCAAGCATTTTTTTTCAATGGGTTTCTTTATTGATCTGTCATCCTGAGAGAGCCAGTAAATCTAGCATCTGCATATTGATTCCTAGTTGGTTTGGAAGAAGAGGAAAGGAAAAGTAAAAGATATATCTTTCTTAAATCTGAATAAAAGTACAATGTGTGTGCTTATAAATGCAAGCACATTTCTCTGCAAAGAGGTTATAAAACACACAAAAACTGGTGGCAAGGAGATTAACTATGTGGCAAGAGGTTTTTATTTTCATTTGCTTCTTGGAAATTTAACTGGTGGGTATTAGTAGTGAAATGACCAATTTTAATGACACAGCATGTGAAAATTGGAAGTTTAGATTGAGGCACCATGACTCTACAGATATAAAATCCCAAAGTGAGATGCCAGACCGAAATATAAATCACCTATAAAAACAACTGGTTGGAAGTCTTTAATGCCCATAATGAAAGGATTGAGAAGAAAGCCGTGGGCAGAGGCAATCTATGTGGGGGATTTTTCTTTCTTTTTTTTTTTTTTTGAAGTGAGCTGTGCTGGGCTCTTGGCTCACTGTCCATCCCAAAGGCAAGGCATGAGAATCCTTCTTTCCCCAGATACAAAACGAAGGGCTTCACTGAAAGTATATAAAGAGCTTTGGGGTGCAATTTGGGGAGCTCACTAGTCTGCTATCTGAAAAATGTCTTGATATTCTTCACAACGATGCCAGGATTCTCTGAGGTGGAGTGGCTGGGAAAGGGAAGGGAGTTTGCTTATACAATAGCGGCGTTTCCAGTAGGGGCAGTGCTGGGAAACACTTTCCCAAGCAAGAGAAGACAATGAGGGCAGAGGGGGCATTTGGGGGACACTTTCCATTCTGGTTGGCAGCATTCCACGAGAGGTAAAAGGAAAGGCTAGAGCCTATGAACTGAGTGGACCCTGACAATATCGCTAAGGTGAAAACAGCATCTGAAGGTAAGTTATTGGATGAACACACCCCACAGATATCCCTAGGGAAAGCTAACTTAAAAAGAATCACAAAAGTTTAAATATTTCCTAGCCCAGTTCATGTTGTCTCTCTCATGTTGTCTTTTGATAGTGCCTGTCAGAATAAGACATTCTCTAACTGCCTTTGGCCCCCACTCTCTCAACTTGAGAACAGTATCAGAAAAAAGTTATTTTGGGAAGAGTGAAATAGAAAGATATAGTCCCTCCGTTGTTCAACTACCAAATAGCCTATCTACAGCCAGGTTTTAGATCAGAAGATAAAGTTCCAGTATTGACTTTTGACTATTGAAGACAGAACATTGTAATTTCTATTCTAAACAATCAATAGCAAAACGGAACTTGAAGTAGACATGGTGACAGTCTCCTAAATGGTAAGCCCAGGAGTCTGTTGCAGAAGGGTGATAGTTCAAGGCCAGCAGAGAGGGATGCTATCTCAAAACAATAATACACACAAGCCTTTAATATTAGTTTTGATTGACAAATCATAATTGTGTGCATTCATGGGGTGATGATTTTAAGATACACAAAGCCATTAAATCACTATTAAATCAAGCTACTGACATATTCATTACCTTACTTAACTTTCACTTTTTATGATGAAACATTGAAATTTGCTCTCAATGACTTCAAAATATGCAATATAGTATGGTTGATGGTAATCATCCTTCTGCTTAGTAAATCTCAATACTTATACTTCTTGTCTATTTGAAACTTCTTTTTGAGCAGCAGCTCCCTAATGCCTATGATTTATAGATGATGTATTTTATAGATTTGTTTATTTGCTAATGGACACTGGATTACTTATGTTTCCCACTGTTCTGAACAAATACTTGAAATGAGAAAGCAAAAATTTATTTTTAGTTTCAAAGCCAACAGTCCATCATAGGACGAGGATAGTGAGATAGAGAAGGTTATACCACAGTTTTCAAGAGACAGAGAAGAGGTGATACAAGAACAAAGCATTGCAAAGTACAGGACCCAGGACATTCCTCTAATTATTTACTTCCTCTACCTAAATTCTACCAACTGCTTCTCATCACCTCCGGATAATGCTATCACATTATAATCTATCAGAAAAATAATTTATTTATTAGTTTAGAGGCCTTACTCTGCATGGCTAAACCCTCACAGACATTCCCACAGGTGAAATTACTAAATTCTAAGGGGTTTATAGTCCAATCAATTCATAATCAAAATTAACTGTCTTAGACAGATATGTTGTTTTCACATTTTAGTTACTGTGAATGATGTTTTCATGAACATTAGTGTTCACATATCTCTTTGGCATATTCATTTCACTTCTTCAAATATACATTCAAAGTGAGATTGATGTACCATATGTTAGCCTTTTCCTTTAATCCTCTTTTGGAGGAATCTTCATAGAATTCGACAGTATGATTTTTGAAATGAGTCCATATTCGTAAGATAAACTGACTAAAGAAGTCTCAGTTATCTAAAAGTGATAAAAAAAGAACGCAAGACCTTCAAATCTTCTATCTAATATCAGTGTTAAACTATCTATACTAGAAAGAATTAGGGCTTGTGATATAGCTCACTGATAAAGTACTTGCCTGACATTCACTCCTTAGTCTCTTATTCTCCACATATTGAACAGATTGGGTCTCTGGGTTAATCTTTCATCCACTGCAAAAAGAAGCTTGTCTGATGAGAGTTGAGAAACTCATGAATCATTAGGTACAGAGAAAATTACGTAGGGGTTGGCATAATACTACTTTCATTTAGCAGAATAATAGTAATCCACTCTCCCCAAGGCCTATGATGTACCCAGCCATGGGTTCTTGGTCTCATTAATGGTATCAAACACAAGTTCTGTCTTAAGAAACTGGCCTAGAATAAAATGCAAAGTGGTCCATCACTAGTATAACTTTTCCATCACTATTGCACCCGTGGGTGCATGTTGTCAGAACACTCAACACTATTGCTGGTAGGTTTCACAGCTTGGTAAAGACTGTTGATTAGCAATCACAGCACTTTTCAAAACCATGAAAGCTCGCCAGTAGAAATAAAGATGTCTCCATGCTCCACGACTCATGAGTCTATTGTCTTGAGAGATAGGACCTTATCAAATACATTTTGAAGGGTAACAAAGAACAGTGGAAATAGCATGTAATCTTTAGGGATCTATAGGACCAGCTACTGTATGTTTTATGTTTTGATTTGTAGCTTATTGTGTCTGTGATAGACACTATGGGCCCCTTATTTATAGAATAATTCTACTTAAACCTTTAAGAATATATGAATATAGTGTAGAAATCTTCTCTTATAGTAGGTTCTTATATAACTTTTTCAAAGTATTT
This sequence comes from Uromys caudimaculatus, assembly GCA_028551405.1. Lineage (NCBI taxonomy): Eukaryota > Metazoa > Chordata > Mammalia > Rodentia > Muridae > Uromys > Uromys caudimaculatus. The sequence continues at coordinate 6,389 of JAPYYD010005442.1, read as the reverse complement.
GGTGTTAATTATCATTTCCCATAGTTCTACCCTGCCCTCCATCTCCCACCCAACTTAACACTTCTTGTTCTACTATTATCCATTCTTCATTATACCACCATTATTCAGTCCTCTCTCCCTTGATAGACTCTTCATGGCTCCTAACTAGTTTTCTGACTTATTTGGGTTCTCCAATTTAAATGCACATATGTAAATACTCAAAGCTAGCATTTGTGTCTGAGAGACAACTTGTGACATTTATTGTTCTGAGACTCACTAATCTTACTTAGATTATTTCTAGCTCCATCTATTTACCTGTGAATTTTCTTTCTATTTACATCTACAGAATAGTCTGTTGTTATATATACACCAGATTTTCATTATTTGTTCATCAGTTGATGGACATCTAGGATGTTTCCATTTTCTGGCTGTTGTAAATATAGCAGCAATTAACATGGATAGGCAAGGATCTTTGTGGTAGCATATACAGTCTGTGGGAATGTGCTCTGGAGTATTACAACTTAATTATATGACAAGCCTATTTCTAGCATTTGAAGAACCTCCACTTTGATTTGTAGGATCTACACAAGTCTGTATTCTCACCAGCAGTGAACGAGTGATCTCTGCATTCACACCCGCATTTGCTGTCTTTTATCTTAGCCATTAAGACTAATCTCAAAGTAGTTTTAATTTGCATTTCCTTGATGGTTAAGGTTATTGAAAATTAAAAAAAAATATTTCTCAGGTAAGCATATCTTTTCTTTTATAAATTCTCTATTTAGTTCCATATTCCATGTATGGAGTGAGGGTTCTCTCTACCCCTGCCTTGGTATTTAGCTTTTTGTGTTTTGTATATATCTCAGATACCAATTTCTGCCAGATGTACCACTGGCAAAGTTATTTTTCCTTGTTCTCTATACTATCTCAGCTCTCATTCAATGGTGTCCTTTGTTGTATGGAAGATTTTTAGTTTGATGAGACCTCATTTGTTCATTGGTCTCAATGCCTGTGCCACCAGGTAAAAGCCTTTACCTATGTCCATAAGTATAAACCTTTTTCCTAAGTTTTTCCATTTTGTCCTCTGACAGATTTAGGGTATCATGTCTTATATGGAGGCCCTGGATCTACTTGGAGTTGAATTTTGTACAGAATAAGAGATAAAGATCTAATTCATTCTTCTACATATAGCTATCCAGTGTGAACTACATCATTTGTTGAAAATGTTATCTTTCCTCCAGTGTGCTTTTTTTTTTTTTAAAACCTCTTTCTCAAAACTCAAGTACCCACAGGTACAACCTTATATTCATATCTTCAATTATATTCCATTACTCAACATGTCTGTTTTGATGCCAGTACCATGCTGTGTTAATTACTATAGCTCTGTCATATAATTTGAAACCACGGGTGGTGATACCTCCAAAAATATTTTTATTGTTCAGGATGGCTTTGGTTGTCCTGTGTTCTTTGCTATTATTCATTTGTTTGTTTGCTTGTTTGTTTGTTTTGTGTGTGTGTTTCAATCTAAAACTTAAGATTGTTTGTTTCAGTATTTCTGAATAATTGTGTTGGAGTTTTGATAAGAATTGATCTGAATCTATAGATTACTTTTGGTAAAAGTTCATTTTCTGAATATTAATCATCAGTCCATGAGCACTAGAGGTTTTCCTGTCTTCTGATGTCTTCTCCCATTTCCTTCTTCAGAATCATAAATAATAATTATACTTCCTTAATTAGACTTAGTGTGTTATAAGAGCTTTCAGAAACTACCTGGGTTCTTCTCAGGAGACGTACAGTGTCACAGGTCACCATTTCCTAAGAGTTTATCTTTATTCTTTTCTTTTAATCAAAGCATTGTTAACTCATGTTTTAAAACTCTTTTATAAGCCTCCCAAATATAATGTCTAAGTCAATTTGGGAGGGTTGAAGTAAGGGAAAACCAGCAAGAGCATTCCTCCAAAACAAAGCAGAGCTGTGTGTTCTTACAATTGTCTAAATTGAAAGTCTACTGAAACAAAACAAGGCACAAAGACTCTCAAAACAATTCCCTCAGAAATACAAAATAATGAAAATTTTGTCTTAGGGGATCAGTGCATTTCATAACCTTTGCTGTGCCTATTGTTCTTTGGTTGACTTAAAAAAACTAACTAACAACGATGCTCAACAAAATACACATCTTCCACTGGTTTCATTAAATTAAAAATATGAAAAAAAAAGCCAAAACCAGAAAAATAAAACTCTTGAAGGCATTCATAATTGCCTGACTTATATGATCATGTGCACAGCGTATGAAACTTGGGTGAAGCCGGGCAATGATGGTGCACACATGCCTTTAATCCCAGTACTTGGGAAGCAAAGGCAGGTGGATTTCTAAGTTCGAGGCCAGCCTGGTCTACAGAGTGAGTTCCAGTACAGCCAGGGTGACACAGAGAAACCCTGTCTCAAAAAAAACCAAAAAAAAAAAAAAAAGAAAGAAACTTCGGTGGGCTTTCTGAAGACCAAGTGACCAGGGGATGCTCATCTTCAACCCTTTCTTTGAAACAGTATAAAATATCCACAATTCCATGTGTGGAGGAACACAGACAATATCCTTTGAAAATGCCACACGACAATGAAGGCATCAAAGCTTTTTGTAGAGTAACAGGCTCTGTCAAAGTGACACAGTTCTTTGGTATAAAAATATTTCCCATCCTGTTTCAGTGTGTTCACTGAAAGGTCTAGAATCAGTGGCAAAAGCTCCCCCATGGAATCTTTTTCTGGAGATGTGATGAGTGGGCCAGCTGCCAAACCACTGATCATACAATCAAAGGGTATCTCTTCTTTATCATCCCTTTTCAGTACTGGAACATACTCTTCTATGAGATCCTGACAGGAGAGTTCATATTTTTTCACCTCCAGGAACCATCATCTGGTCAGTCTCTACCATAGTGTCTAGTTTGGGTTTCCGTTTGACTATTGCTTTCCAATTATTTCATTATATCTACTTCTTAAAATCAGTGCCTTTTTTTCTTTTGTATAATCTTTAAAAATGTCTGAGATCACCGAGTATAGGCAAAAACATTGACAAATAAAGATCACTACTAACAAAGACAGTGTTCCCAAATGCTTTGAGTGTAGACTTTTAGTGTTTGGATACAGTGAAACTTCATCTACCCCATTTTGTCTATACCATATACAACAAGGTGTCCAGTGTCTGTTTGTAGCATTTTTTCAAAATATGGGTTGCAATTGTTTCAGTCATTCAGCACCATCAGGACTCATCATTTTTCATCCTCTTGCCCTATTCAGAAGCTGTAAGCTTCTTGGTTGTCTTGCTCATCACTGTACTAACTCTGAAGGTCCAATAGTCCATCACATATGGACAAATTTCCAACAATACATAAGGAGTGATTTCCACCAAAATATTTGGAGAGATTTCCACCAATACACATGAGACAATTTTCCTTTTTTTTTTTTTTTTTTTTTTCTTTTTGTTATTTTTGCTAAGTCGCTAAATAGTCGTGATGTTGTCAGGTGTCCACTGGCACCAACATCCTCAGTTCTGGAACCTGCAATGGAGAGATTTTAAAATTTATTCTACCTTCATCTTTGAGATATTAGTCTACTGTGCTGCACGCTTATGTTGTCTCAGTGAGGGAAGCTCTGTGAGTCACCTGGGGATGATGCTATGGAATACTAGGGAGATGCTAGGTCTGAGGTTGTTGATGGCAGGTAATTTGATGCTCTACAGAAGGCCAGGAGATAGATTTACTTTTTAAACTTTCTACTACCTCTTTATATCACCACACTGGTTACCAAGCTCCCATCACATGAACCTTTGGGTAACAAACTTTATCCATATTACAACCATGGCATTCTCATCTAATGCACCTTACACTGGAAAGATTATATTTCAGCAAAATCTGCTGTTTGAATTAAATAGTCTACATCCAGACCTATTTTCCAAAGGAGTGTTTTACCATTTGCCTCCGCCCCATATAGCACAGAAGATAAGGTTCACATGAAAGACAAATTCACATAGATAGATGTAATATTGGTGGCACTGGCAATGATAGGGACACGAGAGGTCTTTTATTTAAAAACTACAACATGTAACTTAACTATTAGAATTATGAAATTATTGCATTACTACTAACATTATTGTGTTAAATTTGGTCTAATTCTGGCTATTAGTAATAGAACACCAATAAAACTGGCTGCTTAAACACTTTTAGGTATTATTTTTTTAGAAAGGAACCTATTGCTATACTAGCATATTAAGAGATTATTTTTTAAAAAGTCTCTGGGCTTGATTTAATATTCACAATTCTAATAACAAAATTTGCTCTTTCCTTGTTCATATTCTCCACTCAAAGGCAGTAATACAAGTCATACTGGATGTGGGAATTTCTTTGAAAGGTGGAAAATACAAACATGTGACATGCTTTTAACCTTAGGTTAAAACTTAAGGCCAACTGGGACCCATGGATCTTGTCATGAACATTCAATATTAGGCAACTGGTCACTATTGCTGTTTACAGCCCTTCAGTTTAAAACTCTAATGAAAATCTGTGGCTGGAGACCTCAGCTTGTGCCACAAGGCTCCCTAGCCAATTAGTGCTGGGAGAAAGCTAGCCTCCCAGGCCCTCAGGACACAGAGACTGAGGAGGAAAAGTCTGGGACAGGAACCTTCCGGTTTCCATCTGTGGCGGGAGACCTGGGCCTGGGCCACCAGGGTTCCATAGCCAAGCAGTGCCAGAAGAAAGTTACTCTCCCAGGAGCATGGAAAAGCCATGAGTGGAGATAAGACAAGCACCACTGCTCACAGGGACCCGCCCGGAACCCACGGGACACAGGGACTGAGGTAAAGTTGGGCATAAGAATGTTCTGGTTCTATCTGTGGTGGGAGACCACTGCGTGGGCCACCAGGGTTCCATAGCCAAGTAGCACAGGAAGAAAGTTACCCTCCAAGGAGTGTGGAAAAGCCATGAGTGGGGATAAGACAAGTACCACTGCTCACTGGGACCAGGGGAACTCAGCCTGGGCCACAGGGCTCCAGGAGAGAGCGGGTATCCCAGGAGTGCCAACGACACACCTTCGAGCATAGGCAAAACCACCACTTCTGTTCAAACTCACTGGATCAAGAGATACCCTTGCAGAGCCATCAGCACACAGGAACAAAGGGAGAGCTGGGGACAAGATCCTTCTGGTTTCTGTCTGCACCCCAGAGCTGACACTGTGCCACAGCTCTCCAAACACAAACACTTCTCAGAAAGAGTGGTCTTCAAGGAGTATTGATACAGAGGCCTGTAGGAGGGACAAGCCACAGCCAGACAGAGTAAGATCAGCTAACATCAGAGTTAACAAGATTGCAAAAGGCAAGAGCAAGAACCTAAGGAACAGAAACCAAGGCTACTTGGCAACATCAGAACCCAGCTCTCCCACCACAGCAAGCGCTGGATACCCCAACACACCAGAAAAGCAAGACTCAGATTTAAAATCATTTCTCATGATGATGATAGAAGACTTTAAGAAAGAAATTAACACCCTTAAAGAAATACAAGAGAACAGAGGTAAACAACTAGAAGCCCTTAAAGAGGAAACAAAAAAATCCATTAAAGAATTACAGAAAAACACAATCAAACAGACAAAGGAAATGAACAAAACTATCCAGGAGCTAAAAATAGAAATAGAAACAATGAAGAAATCACAAAAGGAGACAATCCTGGAGTTAGAAAAAGTAGGAAAGAGATCATGAGTCATAGATGCAAGCATCACCAACAGAATACAAAATATAGAAGAGAGAATCTCAGGAGCAGAAGATACCATAGATAACACTGACACAACGGTAAAAGAACACACAAAATGCAAAAAGATCCTAACCCAAAACATCCATGAAATCCAGGACACAATGAGAAGACAGAACCTAAGGATAATAGGTATTGAAGAGAATGATGATTCCCAATTTAAAGGACCAGTAAATATCTTCAACACAATTATAGGAGAAAACTTCCCTTACTTAAAGAAAGAGATGAACATAAATATACAAGAAGCTTATAGAACTCCAAATAGATTGGACCAGAAAAGAAATTAGTCCTGTCACATTATAATGAAAACACCAAATACATAAAACAAGGAAAGAATATTAAAAGCAGTAAAGGAAAAAGATCAAGTAACATATAAAGGCAGACCTATCAGAATTACACCAGACTTCTCACCAGAGACTATGAAAGCTAGAAGATCCTGGGCAGAACTCATACAGACTCTAAGAGAACACAACTGCCAACCCAGGCTGCTATACCCAGCAAAACTCTCAATTACCATAGATGGTGAAACCAAAATATTCCATGACAAAACCAAATTTACACAATATGTTTCTACAAACCCAGCCCTACAAAGGATAATGGATGGTAAACATCAACTCAAAGAGGGAA
>JAPYYD010005441.1:0-12114 GCA_028551405.1 Uromys caudimaculatus | reverse complement strand
CCAGTGCTCCTGGAGACTGGACCACCAACCGAAGAATACACATGGAGGGACCCATGGTTTGGACCACATATGTGGCAGAGGAGGGCCTTGTTGGCCATCAGGGGGAGGAGAGGCCCCAGTAAAGGGGAATGTCAAGGTGGGAAGACAAGAGTGGGTAGGTGGGTTGGTGGGGGAATATCCTTATAGTGGCAGGGAGAGGGGGATGGGATAGGGGGTTTCCAAATTGGAGTCCTGGAAAGGAGGAAACATTTGAAATGTAAATAAAGTATCAAAAAATAAAAATAAAAATAGCTCCCCCTACAAAAATGTGCTTAGATACAAGGTCCAAACTGCTCAGTTCCAATTCTTTCCCAAACATCATCTGCCCCCTGGTGGCCACATGGCATGAGTACAACAAAGAAGAAAATGTCTGCTGTTACTTTGTAAAGTCGGAAAACCAGTGAAGGAAAGTTTGGTACTTAAGATGGAGCAGTTCATTAGGATTAGACTTTAGTAGGCTTTTGGTGGTGGTGAGTCTTTTGGTTTCTTTTTATTGTTGTTGTTTGTTTGTTTTTGAATAGTAAAACTATTAACTACTGAGCCATCCCCTCTAAGTCTCCATTTCATCCTTTTTAAAGAAGTCTGAAAAGTAATAAAGAAAAAGAAAAAAGAAAAGACAGTCTCTTCCTAGGCTCCTTCTGATCGTGTGTCTCTTGAGTGGAAAGCAATGGTTCTGAAATGGACACGCTGGTGCAGTGTGTAAGTGCCTGTTCTCTACCTACCACTGGCTAGATACTTGCCTAAAGAAAAATCGAAAAACAGTCCAAATGGAGAGTGCACACTTAAGCCAGTTAGCAGTTCTTTTTCATGTTTCTTGGTCATACATGTTCTCTCAGTTTTTTGTGTGTCCATCTTCTCTGTTATTATAGCAAGAACACAAAATCTACCCTCAACAAATTTTAAGCCTATGCTGCTTACTGTTAACTATGCCGTAACCGTATGTGTTGTAACGGTGTTGTAACAACGTCTTGATCTTTCAAAACTGAATGGAACAGCAGCTTCCCAGTTCTTGGCCAGCACCACCGTGCCAAGACGCCACTGCGCATCATGCTGCTATGATCCCCACAGCTTTCGATACCAAACGTAATCAGGGTCAGCCAGACTCCCTTCTCCCTTCTGTGCATGCGTGCCCATGCGCTCGTGCCACACTGTGTATGGCGAGGTCATGGGACGACCGGCAAGTGTCAGATGAGTACCCAGATTACAGGTACTCACAGTATATGTCTTATGCTTTTACAGCAAGTACCTTTACCCACCGAGCCATCTCCTCGGCCCCATCTCCTTCGTTTGTGCAGCACTGTGACTAACAGTCCATTGTACGGATACACTACCTTGGCTTTGTCTGCACAGACATGTAAGCTATTCTTACATCCAGTTACTGGTGATAATGCTGCAAAGAACATGGCAGATCAAATCTCCCTTCCATACCGATTCTACTTTGGTAAATCAGCCCTTACTGGGACTATGGCTTCCAGGCAAGTCCCTTCATCTTGCAGGCCATCTGTCAGGTTACTGACTGTCCCCCTGGCTAAGCAGGAGAGTTGGAGCTCTAGAGAGTCCCACTTGTCCAATTTTGCTTGCCACATGCTTCTGGAATCAATCTAAGAAATCACGGACAATGACAGTCAAGAAGCTCTCCCCTTCTGTCTCCTTCTGAGTCTTATTTTAATTCATCTTGAGCTGTTTTCTGTGTATGAGGTGGGATGCAGGTTCGAGTTCACCGTACCCACAGACATCTGATTCTCCTCACACTGTCTCTTAGAGAGATGATGGTTCCTCTGCTTGGTATTTGTGGCAGTCTTGCCAAGAAGGCTCAGCAGACTGTGAGTCCACAGGTTTATTTCTGGGCTGTTCCATTGCATTGATCTATGTATCTACCTTTGTCCCCATTTCAAAGCATTTTAATCATAGATTTGAAAGCAAGAATTATGGTACCTTTGCCTTTGTTTCCCCCCACAAAGTTGTTCTGACAGAAGTGTCTTAAGACAATAGGCATCTACCGTGAGGCTGGCTCTGTCTTGCTAGTTTTCAAGAGTGCTGCACAGAGCAAATGTGGTGACACTGCCTGGCCTTGTTCTTACTACTGTTTGTAATGATTTGACAAAATGCAGCTCAAATCACGTGCTGTCCGAATTCTTAATCTCTACTGTTATACGTATGTCACTGGAAAGACCTTCTGTACTCAGGTGTATATTTATGGTGCGTTTATTCCTCTCTACACTCAAAACCTTTCTGTGTAGAATACATTCAGGTGCCCTGAGTGAAGAGATCTAGTTCCTGGCCAAAAAGGTAGCCACAATTGCAGTGGGATTCACTAAGTGATCCATTCTTCCTAACACGAAGTACCAGATATTCCATGCATCCAAATGGCACCTGTCCTTTCAACAGGAGAGCAAAGTTGAGATCACCAACATATAAGGAAAGACGGCAGGTGCGCAATGTGGCAGCATCTCATCCCCTCCCCAGAATAGGTCTGCAGCTCTCAAGATGTAGAAAGCCCGCCACATGTTTATGAAATGGCACAGAAGGAGCAGGTGTTCCTACCTCCAGGACAGACACCATGGCACCTGACAGGGATGGTCTATAAAGCAGTCAGCGAACTGGGTAAACACAACTTGGGATACCTGTGGTATCCCAAACAGCTCCCATGAGTGTCAGAGCCATGGTAATAATAGTAATGCTGTGGTGTGTGACAACTTCCTCATAAACAGCAAGCATGTTTTATTTAGAGGCAGTGTTGTCTAGAATCTTGGAGTGTCATAACCTTTAAATAAATCACAACAGCTAGACCTCGGGAAGGTGGTTCATAGCTTCGGTGCATTTTCCCACTTGCTTTGAGGGTTTCCTAGAACTCAACACCCTGGCATGGGGGGTTACCTCCAATGTAAAGCCATGAAAAGTAATCAACAAGAAGTACTGTTAACCTTGTCAGCCCTAGCAGCAGTGGCAGCTACCATGTCAGAGCCTGGGATGAAAATAGTTTACACAGCCAAAACCATTCCCAACTGGGATTTATCTGCTGGACATTCCCACACTGCCAGACGAGAAACTCAAGCCCTGAAGTGGCTTAGCAAGTTGCCAGAGGTCAGGACAGAAATAGAAAGGAGGGGCTGGAGAGATGGCTCAGCGGTTAAGAGCACCGACTGCTCTTCTGAAGGTCATGAGTTCAAATCCCAGCAACCACATGGTGGCTCACAACCATCCGAAATGAGATCTGATGCCCTCTTCTGGTGTGTCTGAAGACAGCTACAGTGTACTTACATACAATAATAAATAAATCTTTAAAAAAAAAAAAAAGAAAGAAATAGAAAGGAGGAGAACCAAGATTTACACCAACCTCTGAGCCTCACAAGGTCATAGCTTCTTCATTGTCTTCTAAGGTAACGGAATTTCTTTACAATAACCATTAAACTAAAACAATGACAGAAAATTTCAAATATTACTTCACCCTCCCCTCCCCCCCCCCCCAAAAAAAAAAAAAAAACCAACCAGGGACTAGAGATTTAGAGCATTACTGAGGAACATGGTTCAATTCCCAGAACCTACGTGGCAGCTCACAACTGTAACTCCAGATCCAGGGGATCCGACATCGTTTTACGACCTTCAAGGGCACTGAATGCATGTGGTGCACTGGCATACATTCAGGCAAAACACACATTAAAAAAAAATCTTTACAATATTAAATAAAATACATAAAATAATTTAAAAATAAATAAATAAATACACAAAATCTGAGATTGACCAGGGTATAGCCAGTGCTTTTATATTGTGGCTCATATCAGAAACTAATATGAAGCTTTTTTGAACATAATATTATTATCTGAGCGACTATAAAATGCATGTACTTTAGTTTTTTAATTCCATTTTGAAGTATCTGTCACAAGAAAATTCCCCAGACTTTGACAGAGATTATTGTAAAACAGTTCATAATGCAATCGCTGGGAATGTGGTATAGAAATATCCAAGAGGTTCGTTGTTGTCACGCTGAAACCGATGACCCACAAACCTGATCACGCCATGGAGTGTACACAGGGATGGCCAGAAGCATAGAAAGCTGCTGAGTTAGTATAAGAAGTTAAAAATTATATCTAAAGACCATTTTACAACTAAAGATAATCCAATTTAAAATAACATTTATATTTGGAGAAGTGTCCAGTTTTATTTCACATGAACCATATCAAAACAAATAATTTTAAGCTAAATTTATCTGTATAATAAAATGTCATCTTCCATGTTAGATGGCTCACCAATCATGCTCCCCAAATGCCCATGTCATAAGCAGTTAGTTACACCTTAAAACCTGAATTTTGACTTAGAACTATACCAGTAAAAGTAATTACAAATAAATTTCAATATGTTTAGTAATTACTTTTCAAATGTAACTATTTTTAATGTATTAAAGTGGTCACTTGCCTGAATTAAAAGCTGTAAACAGACTCTTCCTTGAAGGACCTAGAACAGGACAGAAACGTAAGTGCATACTTTATTGGAAATGCTATGCAAATCTCAAGCTATTTTGAAAATAACCGTGGTTTCATTGCCAAAAGCCCTCCTTTAGTCTCTAAATTTTAGGTTCCAGCTATCCACTGAGAAAATTCCAAGATGCAAACAGCTTGATCAAGTGCACTTTCTCATACAGATAATATAGTACCTAATTTGTTAGTAGTAAGATTACAATGAATTAAGCATCAAAACCACAGTATCAGTTTTAAAAGGACAGGGCATGGTATATTCTGTAGTCAAGGACAATTAAAGTTCATTTAAATTTTAACTAACTTATTTATTATTTATTCTGGTGTCTAAATCCAGGGCTCACCGTTTGGGAGAGCACTCCACCATCAAACTATACTCCAGGCAAAAGGAGGCCCATCTCTTAGCACTGAACTCGCACTTTCCTTGTTCTGCTGCACACAGGACACAGGCTGTGCTGTGTGGAAGAGGGATGCTGGTGTGTGCCTTCCCAAGGGCCTGACTTCCATTCAGCTGTGAGGAAGCAGACACTGGAGATGTTTCTCCAAACTGATGCAGTGTACGATGCAGCCAGGAACCACACAGGTAGATGCCCCGAGAGCTGTAAGTGCCCGTGCTCAACATCAAATACTCATCAAGTGACTAACATCTGTAGACGACTGCCAGATGTCCGTCTGTGGGATTTGAAAGAGAAGATCATCTCCCTTTTAAAGGTATGTGGCCACCATAAACGGCCCTCTGCGAGATGCACATAGATTCAACTGTAGGGCTTTCAGGAGATTGACATGTCCTGTTTTGCTGTCATCAATGGGGTCTCTAACTCTCTGAGAATCACCTCAGGATCAAAGCTCCACGAACTGAGTTTATTTTTAGTTACTGTTGGGGGGGTAGTATGGAGTTTTAAAAATCATGATAAAAACCATAGTTTCAGATATTACTGCCATCTTAGCAGGGGACGATCTGATGCTTCAGATCTGTGTGTAAGACAAATAAGATCCCTGATGGCACAGTGACCATTTTACCCCTAACAGGGCTTGACCCACCCTCTAATGTTGCTTTCTTCCTTCAACCCAGTAGAAAGAAAAAAGCATCGCTGAGTGTAGGCTAGGTCAGCAGCCTCAAGTTATCACATGATCTTTTACACATATGCCTGTGGGGCAGTGATCTGTGCCAGGCAATCTGGCACCCGGTTGAGCACAGGCATAAAATCTGGGTGATCCAGCGGCTTTTGGCTCCAGTCACCGTCATGTACCACCCCTCCTCACGTAGAGGCATGGCCACACAGCTCCAAGCCATCCTCATGTTAATAAGACACCTAGAGGCTTAGCCACACCCCTTCCCAGTTACTATATCTGCCTCTGCCTCACATCTCCCAGAGGCCACAAGGTACAATTCCATCTACGACACTCTCCACGCAATGACAATAAACATCTTAGAATTATGGACTGTGTCTTCATCTGGACCCGCCATGAGAAGTGAGGGATCCAGCCCTTGATTAAGGAGCCTCATCTAATCTCTCACTGAGGGCTTCCCAGCGCTCCCAGATGGTACCCATTCACCCAAGCCTAAGCAGCTAGCCCGGAGCCCCAAGCTGCCGAAACCCGGTCCCTGCAGGAATCCCAGCTGCACTCTGGCTAGACCATCTGCAGCACCATGCAGTGACTGCAGTGCCCCAGGCTAGAGAACCCACAGAGACGCTGCCGAGCGTTCCCCAGGAACAGCCCCCTACCCTACCCACGGGCTTCCCACAGCTCCCACCTGCCCATCGGACTGTGTGGGAAGACACTCGGCCACTTCCCGAGTGTCTCCACCCCACCCAGAGCCTCAGGGCCCGGAAGAGACATGTGGGGCTTCTTTCCACAGCGTCAGGCTTGTTCCCACATATGCCAGCATCCATCCATTCAAAGAGAGAGACAACAGAGGGGAAGGCTGTGGTGGTTGGTGGCTGCTTTTCCAATTTTCTGATATAAATATGGATCTCAGTCATGCTTCCAGAAAAGCGAACTTTCAAGGTCCTATGAGCAGAGCTTTGCCACACTCTTGGCTGTGACAAGGCTTCATGGAGATGCTGCAACCCAAATACACTACGCACTGCCTGTTCTCTCAGCAGCCACAGCAATTGCAAGGTGAACGATACAGAAGGGCCAGACACAAATGGCTGGGAGCAAAGAACAAGACCATGGTCTTGAACAAGGCAAGCAAGTAACAGACATGAACCATGGGCATGGAGAGGAAATAAGCCATGCTCCTGTTCACCTCTCTCATCTAGAGGGTCATCCTACAAGAAATGAACATTGGCTTTATTTGTTAGTATCCCCGGACATCTCTGCCGTACCTGTTTTTTTCTAAGATTTGTTTTATTTATTTTATGTGATGGTGTTTTGCCGGCATTCATGCCTGTGTACATGTGTGTGCAGTGCCTGTGCAGCCCGGCAGAAAGAGCATCAGATTCCCTGGATCTAGAATTAGAGATGGTTGTTAGCCACTATACAGGTAATGGGAATTGAACCTGAGTCCTTTCCAAGACCAGTCAGTGTTCTTGACCACTGAGTCATCTCTCCAGCCTCTACCTGTTGGTTTTTACTATTGGGTTCTATCTGTCTATAGAATTTGGAGACCCTTGGGGATGCAGGGATGGTTTAATATATGGAAATCCATCAATGTAAACCACTATATAAACAAACTCAAAAAAGCCCACATGATCATTGCATTAGATGCTGAAAAATCATTTGACAAAATTCAACCCTCCTTCATGACAAAAGTCTTGGACAAATAAAGGTTTTATGAACCTAGTTGAGCAAGTGTCCTTGAGGTTGTATGGTGGAGCATCTTTTGGGTATATGCCCAGGAGTGGTATAGGTGTGTCTTGAGGTAGAACTATTGCTAATTTTCAGGAAAAAAAAAACTGCCAAATTACGCTTCAAGAGGACTTGAAAAAGTGACTTCTCAAAAGCAATGGTAGAGTGTTCCCCTTGCTCAATATCCTTGCCAGCATGTGCTGTCACTTGAGTTTTTGATTTTAGGTATTCTGATTGGTGTAAGATGGAATCTTTGAATCTTTTTGATTTTCATTTCACTGATGATTAAAGACTTTGAATATTTAGGTGTTTCTCAACCTTCTGAGATTCCTCCGTTGAGAATTCTCTGTTTAGCTCTTTACCCCATTTTAAAATTGGTTTATGAGTGCCTGACTTCGTGGGTTCTTTATATATTTTGGACATTAATTCTTTGTCAAGTGTAGGGTTGGTAAAGATATTTTCACAACATGTAGGCTTCCATTTTGTCCTATTGACAGTGTCCTTTGCCTTACAGAAGTTTTTCAGTTTCATGAGTCCCCATGTATCAATTGTTGATCTTAGAGCCTGAGACATGGGTGTTCTGTTTAGGAAACTGTCTACTGTACAATATACCAAGGATATTTCCCACATTCTCTTCTAGTAAATTTAGTGTATCTGGTTTAAAGTTGTGGGCTTTGGTGCATGTGAACTTGAGTTTTGTGCAAGGTGAAAAATATGGATCTATTTGCATTCTTCCTCATGCAGACATCCAGTTAGACCTTCATCATTTGTTGAAGATGCTTTCTTTCCATTTTCCATTGTATGCTTTTGCCTTCTTTGTCAAAATCAAGTGTTGTTGGGTGTGTGAGTTTATTTCTGGGTCTTTGATTTGATTCTACTGATCAACTTGTTTGTTTTCCTACTAAAACCATGTGGTTTTTATTATGATTGCTCTGTGGTATGTCTTGAGATCAGGGCTGGTGATACCTCTAGGAATTATTTTATCATTCAAGATTTTTTTTTAGCTATCCTGCATTTTTTGTTTTTCATAGGAAGCTAAGAATCGCTGTTCCAAGTTCTGTAAAACATTGTAATTTTGATGGGAAATGCACTGAATCTGAAGATGCTCTTTTGTAAGATGGCCATTTTCACCGTGTTAATCCTGTCCATCCATGAGCATGGGAGATCTTTCCATCTTCAGATGTCTTCTTCAGTTTCTTTTTCAGAGACTTGAAGATTTTGATAGACAGATCTTTCAGTAGCTTGGTTAGAGTTATACAGAGGTATTTTATAGTATCTGTAGCCATTGTGAAGGGTTTTGTTTTGCTAAATGTTTTCTTATCCCTTTTATCTTTTGTATAAGGAGCGCTACTGATATTTTGAGTTAATTTTTTTATCCAGCCATTTTGCTGAAGGTGTTTATCACCTTTGGTGTAGGCGTTCTTTGGTAGATTTTTTTGAGGTCTCTTATGTATGAGAGCAGCCTTGTTTAACCTCTGATTTTAAATTTCTCTCCATTTACGTTGCTGTTGGCTATTGGCTTGTCATATATTACCTTTATTTTGTTTAGGTATGCAAATTTTATCACTGATGTCTCCAAGGCTTTTAACATGAAGGGGTGTTTGACTTTACGAAAGGCTTTTTCAGCATCTAATATGACAAACATGTGAATTTTGTACTACAACCCCCGCCCCTACTGCCTGCAGATATCCACTCATTCTCATGGCCATCAGGACATCTCCCCTGTATCTCCCCTCACCTGCTACTGAAACACCCCATTTCCCTGACCATTCCCACTCCCACCTCGTTCCCTCCTTCCATCTGCCTCCTATGACTATCTTATTCTCTGTTCCAAGTCAGATTCACATAACCTTGCTTGGTCCTTACTTCTTGTTTATCTTCTTTTGGTCTGTGGGGTACAGTATGGTTATCCTGTGTTGTATTGCTACTATCCATTTATACGTGAGTATGAACCATCCATGCTTTTTTGGGTCTCAGTTACCTCATTCAGGATGATTTTCTCAACTTCTATCCATTTGCCTGCAAATTTCATTATGACTTTGGTTTTAATAGGTGAATAGAATTCCATTATGTACATGTACCACACTGTTTTTTTCATTTTTTAAATAATTATATTTATTTTAAAAATTTTCTGTGTACACCTGACCCCTGAAGCCATAGGAAAGCATTATTCTAGAGTTGGAGTTGGGGTTTTAAAGACAGTACTGAGAACTGAACTGTATCCTCTGAAAGAGCACCAGGGGTGCTTAACTGCTGAACTATGTCTCAGGTCTATACATCCTTCTTCTTTTTTAATGTAATTTTATTTTACTTACTCACTTTAGATCCAGCTCACAGTCTGTCTCCCAGTAACCCCCTTCTCACAATCCTTCCCCCATCTCCCACTCCACTTCTCCTCTGAGTGGGTAGGGCCCCCCTGTGTATCTCCCCAAACATTTACTTCATGTGTCCTCAAGGCTAGGTGCTTCCTTTCCCTTTGACGCCAGACAAGTCAGCCCAGCTAGTACAACATATCCCACAGACAGGCAATAGCTTTTGGGATAGCTCTCACTCCAGTTCTTCAGGACTCACATGAAGACCAAGCTGCATCTTTGCTACATGGGTGCGGGGAGGCCTGTGTCCACCCATATACGTTCTGTGGTTGGTGGTTCATATCCTGAGAGCCTCACGGGTCCTAGTTAATTTTCTCTGTTGGTTTTCTTGTGGAGTTCCTATCCCATTTTGGGTCCTCAATCCTTCCTCCTATTCTTCCATATGAATCTCCAAGCTCCATCCTCTGTTTGGCTGTGGTTATCAGTATCTGTCCAAGTCAGCTGCTGGGTGTCCTCTCAGAGGACAACTTGTTGGTATAGTGGGACATCTTTTGTGTATATTTCCAGGAGAGTTATAGCTGGGTCTCGAGGTAGAACTATTCTCAGTTTTCTGAGAAACCAGCAAACTGATGTCCAGAGTGGTTGTACAAGTTTTCACTCCCACCAGGGATGGAGGAGTGTTCCCTTTGCTCCACATCCTTGCCAGCATGTGCCTTCACTTGAGTTTTTGACCTTTGCTTTTGTGATGGGTGTAAAATGGAATCTCACAGTTGGTTTGATTAAGCAGCTCTTGGTTTTGTTGACTCTTGTATTGTTTTCTTTGTTTCTAAATTTGACTATTTCATGCCATCTACTCTTGAGTGTGTTGGCTTCTGTTTTTTCTTCAAATTGCAGATGTGCTGTTGAGTTGGTATGAAATCTCTCCCATTTCTTTTGAAGGGACATAGGCTATGAACTTTCCTTTTTGCACTCCTTTTATTGTGTCCCATAACTTTGGATACTTTGTGCCTTTGTTTTCATTGAATTCTAGAACCTTTTGTTTTTCTTCTTTCACCAGTGGTCATTGAGCATAGAGTTTTTTAGTTTTCATGAGATTGTAGGCTTTCTGTTGTTTCTTTGGTTGATGTAACTCAGCTTCAATCCATGGTGACCTTATACAATGCAAGGGGTTTTGTTTTTTTGTTTTTTTGTTTTTTTTTTTAATATATGAAAAATATTTATTCCCTCTTTTTTTAATTTTTTTTATTTTTTGATACTTTATTTACATTTCCAATGTTTCCCCCTTTCTAGGTCTCCTCTTTGGAGACCACTTATCACTTCCCACTCCCCCATCTCTATGAGGGAATTCCACCTCCCACCCACCCGCCCGCCCACTTCCATAATCCCACCCTGACATTCCCCTTTACTGGGGCCTCTCCTCCCCCACATGGCCAACAAAGCCCTCCTCTGCCACATATGTGGTTCGAACCATGTGTCTCTCAATGTGTATTCTTTGGTTGGTGGTCCAGCCTCCAGGAAGACGGGGGGGGGGGGGGGTCAGGCCAGTTGACACTGTTGCTCCCTCCAGGGGGCTGCAGACTCCCTCAGCTCCTTCAGTCCCTTCTCCAACTCCTCCATTTGGGACCTCGCTCTCAGTCCAGCAGTTACTGTAAAGTGGAACTTGGGTATTCCAGACGTTTCGGGTAATATCCAACTTAGCAGTGAGTACATACCATGTTTGTTCTTTTGTGACTAAGTTACCTCACTCAGGATAATATTTTCAAGTTCCATCCATTTGCCTGCAAATTTCATTAAGTTGTTGTTTTTAATAGCTGAGTAGTATTCCACTGTGTAAATATACCACATTTACTGTATCCATTCCTCTGATGAGGGATATCTGGGTTGTTTCCAGCTTCTGGCTATTATAAATATGGCTGCTATGAACATAGTGGAGCATGTGTCTTTATTACATGTTGGAGCATCTTCTGGGTATATGCGCAGAAGAGGTATAGTTGGGTCCTCAGGTAGTATTATGTCCATTTTTCTGAGGGTCTGCCAATCTGATTTCCAGAGTGGTTGTACCAGCTTGCAATCCCACCAACAGTGGGGGAGTGTTCCTCTTTCTCCACATCGTTGCCAGCATCTGCTGTCACCTGAGTTTTTGATCTTAGCCATTCTGACTGGTGTGAAGTGGAATCTCAGAGTTGTTTTGATTTGCATTTCCCTGATGACTAAGGATGTTGAGCATTTCTTTAGGGGCTTCTCAGCCCTGCGAATTTCCTCAGTTGAGAATTCTCTGTTTAGCTCTGTTCCCCACTTTTTGATGGGGTTATTTGGTTTTCTGGAGTCTAACTTCTTGAGTTCTTTGTGTATGTTGGATATTAGCCCTCTATCGGACGTAGGATAGGTAAAGATCTTTTCCCAATCTGTTGGTTGCCGTTTTGCCCTATTGACAGTGTCCTTTGCCTTACAGAAGCTTTGCAATTTCATGAGGTCCCATTTGTCAATTCTTGATC
>JAPYYD010005440.1:0-12114 GCA_028551405.1 Uromys caudimaculatus | reverse complement strand
TCCTCACATAATAATTAAAACACCAAATGCACAGAACAAAGAAAGAATATTGAAAGCAGAAAGGGAAAAATGTCAAGTAACATAGAAAGGCAGACCTATCAGAATTACACCAGACTTCTCAACACAGACTCTAAAAGCCAGAAGATCCTTGGCAGATGTCATACAGACCCAAAGAGAACAAAATGCCATCCCAGGTTACTATACCCAGCAAAATTCAAAATTACACAGGTACAGAAACCAAGGTATTCCAAGACAAAGACTATTTTTCCACTAATCCAGCCATGCAGAGGATAATAGAAGGAAAAGTCCAGCACACAGAGGGAAACTACCCAAGAAAAAGCGAGAAATTAATTTGTTCACAACAAACCCAAAAGAAGAAAAACACACAAACATAATTCCAACTCTAACAACAAAAATAACAGGAACAAAGAATCATTGGTCCCTAATATCTTTCAACATCAATGGACTCAGTTCCCCAATAAAAAGACATTGGCTAAAAGACTGGATACATAAACAAGATCCAGCATTTTTTTGCATATAGGAAACACACCTCAGAGACAAAGACAGACACTACCTCAAAGTAAAAGGACGGGAAATTTTTTTTCCAAGCAAATGATCCCAGAAACAGGCTGAAATAGCCATTCTGATATCCAACAATATACAATATACAACCAAAAGTAATCAAAAAAGATGAGAAAAGACACTACATACTCATAAAACGAAAAAACCAAAACAGGAATTCACAATTCTGAACATCTATGCCCCAAATGCAAGGGCACGCACGTTTGTAAAAGAAAAGTTACAAAAGCTTAAAGCTCACACTGAACCTCACACAATAATAGTCAGAGATTTCAATACCCCACTCTCACAATAGAATCAGAAACTAAACAGTGACATAGTGAAACTAAAAGAAGTTATGATACTGGATTGAGCAGATATCTACAGAATGTTTGACCCTAAAACAAAAAAATATATACCTTCTTCTCAGCACCTCATGGTACCTTCTCAAAAATCCAGCATATACTTGGACACAAAATGAATCTCAACAGATACAAGAACATTGAATTAATCCCATGTATTCTATCAGACCATCCTGAAATAAGGCTGGTCTTCAATAGCAACAAAAACGACAGAAAGCTCACATACATAAGGAAGATGAACAACTATCTACTCAATGATAAATTGGTCAGGGAAGAAATTAAGAAATAAATTAAAGACATTTTAGAATTCATTGAAAATGAAGGCATTACATGTCCAAACTTTTGGGACACAATGAAAGCAGTGCTAAGAGGAAAACTCATAGCTCTGAGTGCTTCCATGAAGAAATTGGAGAGTTCATACACTAGCATCTTAACAGCTCATCTGAAATCTCTAGAACAAAATGAAGCAAATATACCCAAGAGGAGTAGATGGCAGGAAATAATCAAACTCAGGGCTGAAATCAACCAAGTAAAAACAAAAAGAATTATACAAAGAATCAACAATAATAGAAGCTGGTTCTTTGAGAAAAAACAACAAGCTAGATAAACCCTTAGCCAGACTAATGAGAAGGCACAGAGACAATATCCAAATTAAGAAAATCAGGAATGAAAAGGGAGACATACCAACAGAAACTGAGGAAATCAAAAAAAAATCAGATCATACTACAAAAGACTATATTCAACAAAATTGGGAAATCTAGATGAAATGGATGATTTTCTAGACAGATACCAGAAACCAAAGTTAAATCAGGATCAGATAAACCATCTAAACAGCCCCACAAACATCAAGGAAATAGAAGCAGTCATTAAAAGTCTCCCAACTAAAAAGTGCCCAGGGCCAATTAGTTTTACTTCAGAATTTTATCAGACCTTCAAAGAAGATCTAATACCAATACTCTTCAAATTATTCCACATAATAGAAACAGAAGGAACACTACCGAATTATTTCTATGCAGTCACAGTTACACTGATACCTAAACAACAAAAAGACCCAAAAGAGAAACAGAACTACAGACCAATTTTCCTTATGAATATGCATGCAAAAATACTCAAAATTCTCACAGACCATATCTAAGAACACATCAAAACGATCATCCACCATGTGCGAGTAGGCTTCATCCCACAGATGCAGGGATTGTTCAATATACGGATATCCATCAATGTAATCCACTATATAAACAAACTCAAAGGAGAAAAAACCACATGTTCATCTCACTAGATGCTGAAAAAGATTTTGACAAAATACAACACTCATTTATGGTAAAAATATTGGAGAGATAAGGAATTCAATGTGCATACCTAAGTATAATAAAAGCAGTACACAGCAAACCAATAGCCAGCATCAAACTAAATGGAGAGAAACTCAAAGCAATCCCACTAAAATCAGGGACCAGACAAGGCTCTCCCTACCTATTCAATTTAATACTTGAAGTTCTAGCCAGAGCAATTAGACAACAAAAGGAGGTCAAAGGGATACAAACTGGGAGGGAGGACGTCAAGATATCACTATTTGCTGATGATATGATAATATACATAAGTGATTCCAAAAGTTCTACCAGAGAGCTCATACAGCTGATAAACAACTTCAGCAAAGTGGCTAGATTTAAAATCAATTCTAACAAATCAGTAGCCTTCCTCTTCTCAAAAGATAAAGGACTGAGAGAGAAATTAGAGAAACAATATCCTTTACAATAGTCACAAATAATATAAAATTGGTATGACTCTTATCAAGCAAGTGAAAGATCTGTATGACAAGGATTTCAAATTCCTTAAGAAAGAAATCAAAAAAGATCTCATAAGATGGAAAGAACTCCCATGCTCATGGATTGGCAGGATTAATATAGTAAAAAGGCCATCTTATCAAAAGCAATCTACAGATTCAATGCAATCCCCATCAAAATTCCAACTGAATTCTTCATAGAATTAGAAAGAGCAATTTGCAAGATCATTTGGAATAACAAATAACCCAGGATAGCAAAAACTATACTCAACAATAAAAGAACTTCTGCGGGAATCACCATCCCTGACCTCAAGCTATACTACAGAGCAATAGTCATATAAACTGTATGGTATTGGTACAGAGAGGCAAATAGATCAATGGAATTGAATTGAAGACCCAGAAATGAACCCACACACCTACGGTCACTTGATTTTTGGAAAAGAATCTAAAACCATCCAGAGGGGAAAAAACAGCATTTTCAACAAATGGTGCGTGTTCAACTGGAGGTCAGCATGTAGAAGAATACAAAATGATCCATTCTTATCTCCTTGTACAAAGCTCAAGTCGAATGGATCAAGGACTTCCATATAAAATCAGACATGCTGAGTCTAATAGAAGAGAAAGTAGGGAAGGGTCTCAAATACTTGGGAACAGGGGGGGAATTCCTGAACAGAACACCAGGTGCTTATGCTTTAAGAGCAACAATCAACAAATGGAACCTCATAAAATTGAAAAACTTCTGTAAAGAAAAGGACACTGTCAATTGGACAAAAGGGCAATCCACAGATTGGGAAAAGAGATTTACCAATCCATCATCTGATAGAGGGCAAATATTCAAAATATACAAAGAACTCAAGAAGGTAGACTCCAAAGATCCAAATAATCCTATTAAAAAGTGGAGTACAGTGCTAAATAGAGAATTCTCAACTGAAGAATCTGAAATGGCTGAGAAGCACTTAAAGAAAGAAATGTTCAACATCCTTAGTCATCAGAGAAATGTAAATCAAAACAGCTCTGAGATTCCACCTCACACCAATCTGGCTAGGATCAAAAACACATATGACAGCAGATGTTGGCAAGGATGTGGAGAAAGAGGAACACTCCTCTGTGGCTGGTGGGACTGCAATCTGGTACAACCATTCTAGAAATCAGTCTGATGATTTCTGAGAAAATTTGAAATAGTTCTACCTGAGCACCCAGCCATACCTCTCCCGAGCATATACCCAAAAGATGCTACAACATATAACAAGGACGCTTGCTCCATTATGCTCATAGCAGGCTTATTTATAATAATCAGAAGCTGGAAACAACCCCGATGTCCCTCAGCAGAGGAATGGATACAGAAAATGTGGTACATTTACACAATGGAGTGTTATGCAGCAATTAAAAACAGGGACTTCATGAAATTCTTAGGCAAATGGACGGAACTAGGAAATATCATCCTAAGTGAGGTAACCAAAGACACAAAACAATACACATGGTATATATTCACTAATAAGTGGATATTAGTCCAAAATCTCACAATGCCCATAATATATCCCACAGACCATATGGAGCATAGAAAGAAGACCAGGGTGTGGATGCTTCAGTCCTTCATTGAGGGGGGAACAGGATGATTGTGGGACCTGGAGGGAGAGGAGGACCTGCGAGAAAGAGGGAGAGGAGGGATAGGAAATAAGGAGGGCAATACCAGGAACTGGAGGATATATCAGAGAAGTACAGAGGGTCAGGAAATTGAAAATAAATATGTAGCAGGGGGATGAGGAACTGGAGATAGCTACTGGAGAGTCCCAGACACTAAGGAAATATGAGGCTCCCAGGACCCAACTGGGATGACTTCAGCTGTAATGTGCAGAGTAGGGGAGATAGAACCTGTGGAGACCAGTTCCAGTAGATAGGCGTGACCCGTGGTTGAAGGATGGGGCCACCCATTCATCTCAAATTTAACCCAGAAATGTTCCTGTGCAAAGGAAGAACATGTACAAAAAAATGGAACAGAGACTGAAGGAAGAGCCAACCAGAGACTGCCCCACCTGGAAATCCATCATTTCTGCAGACACCAAACCCAAAACTGTTGCCTTTGTCAAGAGACACTTGCTAACAGGAGCCTAGTGTGGCGGTTCCTTGGGAGGTCCTGCCAGCAACTGACCAATGAAGATGTGGATGTTTGGAGTCAAGCATCAGACTCAGTTCAGAGAACCTGGTGGGGGAGCTGGTAGAAGGACTGTAGGAGCAGAGGGGGATTGCAACCCCATTGGAAGAACAACATAGGCTGGCTTGACCACCCAGATCTCCCAGAGTCTAGACCACCAACCAAAGAGTGTACCTGGAGGGATCCATGGCTCAAGATACATATATAGCAGAGGATAGCCTTGCCTGACAGCAATGGGAGTGGAGGCCCTTGGTCCTGGGGAGGCTTGATACTCCAGCATAGAGATGCTGGAGCGGTGGGGCAGGAGAATGTGGGTGGGTGGGAGAGCGCTCTCATATAGGCAAAGGGGAGGGGGGAGGGGAGATGTGAATGGGAGTTAGTGGGGGAGTAACTGGGAAGTGGGTTATCATGAAGTGGGGGCCTGGTGGAGGAGGTAACCGGGAAGTGGGATATCATTTGAGATGTAAATGAATGGAATGATTAATAATAATAATGAAAATGAAAATACCAACAAGAAGCTTTAAAACACACACTGATGTGTGTCATGTAAAGATCGCATCCAAAAATTCTGTGGTAATCACTACTTGATTGAAATATTCAAAATATCTAAATTTTTCATTCTAGCTTTTAATTCTCTGGCAGTACCATCATTTGCCTTGTATTGTGTAAATCAGAGATATCCTGGACTTCTTAAGCTTATTGTGTAGGATGGCAGAAGTTCTACCACCTGCATTTCAAAACAGTGTAGGTCAATAAATTAAAGTTAGCAGAGATAACCAAACCAAAAAACGTAACATGAAAAGTTACCGTGATTCCTTCACAAGACCTTTTTAACACTCAACTAATAAATTCATAGGTGATAAGATATGCAAAATGCTAGATGAAGGTCACAAAATTTAGTACTAAAAGTGATCTGTATATAATAGAAAGTGGCTAAAACCAACACATGAATAAAGTCATTAAACTGGTTCATTATTGAGGAAGAAAGCCAGCAAGAAAGATAAAGACTCATCAAACTGATGTTAAATCATCAACAGGAATGGAAAGTTAGCAGCAAGTCAGAAATATCAACAAGGAAATTAAGAATTTGGAAACAAAACAGAAATATTGTAAATAAAATGGCCTCAATGGCTCAATTAGAAAACACAGTGGAAGCATGATCAGTAGACTCACCCAAGCAAAAGATAGAATACCTTACCCATGAATTTGTGCCTGAAAGTCAGGGTACCAATACTACCATGCTTGGTTTAATTGACCTATATATTTGGTAAGTGCTATGGTTGTAAATCTAAAATGCATTAACTATAGCCAAGAACAGGAACTAGATTAGGTACTTAGAAAATGTTGCAATTAAACACAATGAAATTTTACTCAGTCATAAAGGATGAAAGTGTGCCATTTTCAATAAAGTGAATGAAACTAGAGATTATATATTAAGTGAAATATGAAAGACTTGAAAAGGCAAATATTGCACTGTTCTGTCATATGTAGAACCTAGATTTGAATACACTACATGTCTGAAAGTGAAATACCAGCATTGAAAATATGTTAGGGAAACCAGCAAAAGGCAATAGAGGGAGGAAGATAAAATATTGAATGCTCCCTTTCATGTGTGTTGGGGTCTGGGAATTAACCCACAAACCACTCAGGCACAGATCTTAGTCAAAAAGGGATTATTGAATGCCACACCCCAAGACTAATGAATCCAGGATGCAATTCAGGCTCAGGAACTGAACCACGATCTTGAGTCAAGATCCTACATGGCTTTTTAAGCCTGAGATCTACAAACATCTGTTCCAACTTATTTCACCAGTCAGGATTTAGCGAAAGGCGATATCCTTAAGGAACATGGCTTTGTGTATATTTATCCTGTTTCAATTGGTTGGAGTATTCAGTGGTGGTGGAGGATTTGCTTTGTCTGATATTTATCTCTTTGTTTAACTTTGATAACTGGTGTAGATTTATTTGTAATTCCCATCAAATATATTAAAAGTTTTCAGAATACAGAACAAAATAAAGATAACATTTTCTTATAAATAAATTTAGAGAATTATTCCCCAACATTAAAGCACACAAACACTTCTTCTTTCTTTCTTTTCTTCTTAAGATTTATTTATTTACTTTATGTATATGAGCACACTGCCGCTAACACACCAGAAGAGGCCATTGGATCCATTTACAGATGGTTGTGAGCCTCCATGTGTGTGTTGAGCCATCTCTCCAGCCCCCTACTTCTTATTTCTTACTGTTACTTTGTGTGGGGAGTGACAGTGCTCATTGCTGGAACCTCATGCATGTTAGCAGATGCTCTACCCACAGAGCTACATCTTCAGATCACACAAATGCCTTAAAAGGTTCTTCTTGGGTTATTTACAATGGTTCACCACTCTTAAGAGTGCTGTCACATTTATGATTTACTTGTGCATAGCTCTGTAGTGGTACTCTGATGTCTTCACACTTATATAAGAAAAATATGTATCTTTGTTATTTATCTCTCTGACTTATTTTCCTCAGAAATCTGCTATTTTAGGTGCCTTCAGAAGTTAATAATTGTATGTGTCTGGGAGAATGGTGTATCAGGTTGTTTGGTCATATTCAGGCAGAATTCTGTCTTACTTCTAGTCATTGATAAAGGTAAACTTAGTTTTCCTGAACTCCCTAGAACATGTTTTAAAATTATCAATATTAAGAAAAATAGGCCATCTAATGTGCTACACAAACTCAGTGCTCATAAGTCAGAACAGAACGTAAAGCCTGGATGGCATTTTCCTCAATTCTCCTGTCCCTCCACTTTCAATTCTACCCCTTGATATTAATCTCTTAACTTGTCTACCAGGCTGGGACTTGTCTAACATTCATGTCTTAACTTGCCAACTAGTATGACAGCTACTGATATACTTGTCTCTTTCTGCCATGGAGGATGTCATTTCCCAGGGAGGTTTTGAGAACCCAAACTTTACTCAACCTCTACTCAAAATTGAAGTCTTCTAAATAGATGCAGTTATCACTCTTATTTTGGGATCCGTCCCAGGCAGCTTATAAAGTTAAATATCATAAAAGCAGGAAGTGTTGCTGGGTGGTTGGTTCGGGTTCAAACTTATTGTGGGTAACTATACAAAGCAGTTCTATTGACTTCTATTACTACTGGTTTCCAAGGGCATAGAACATAACAGACTATGTAATCAACTTGGGCATGAGAAAGTTTCCTGCTAACAGCAGAAACAAAATATGAGAAAGTTTCCTTATAGTATTAATAACAGCACAAAATGGCAGGCCAGCCAGGTAACAGTTACTTAAGGCTTAACAATTTACTAGTCTTTAACATTCTATCTAGGTCTTAATATTTTACCTAGACCTTAGCATGTGCAAATCTATATTTGTGTGTGTATGTGTGTGAGAGAGAGGAAGAGAGACAGAGAGACCTAGAGACAGAGACAGAGACAGAAAGGGGGCTATTTTGAGGGAGGAAGATATCAGTAAGAGAGGGAAGTAAGCAGGGGGGCAAATTTGGTGGTGAATATAAGTTAAGTGAAATGGAAATGTCATAATGGAATACAGCAGTTTGATAACTAATAGTTTATCGTAAAAATATCAAGAACAATGCAATCTTTGTTCCATCATGGTTAGATTGCATGATGTATATATTGTATATCACAGGTAAGAAATGGCCTGTAGTAATTAGCAAGGCAAGTTTGAAGGTGCATTCACACACAGGCACATGAGACGAGGTGTTGGTTTGTTTGATTTGAGTTTGTTAGTTTGTTTGTTTTTGTTTGCCAGAGAGAGAGAGAGAGAGAGAGAGAGAGAGAGAGAGAGGAGAGGAGAGCAGAGAATGTGTGTGGGGACGTGAGGACGACTAGGAACTGAGGGAGGTGAAAAGCATGATCAGGATAAATCTTTTTTTTTACACTCCAGAATTTATCACCCTCCCGGTCCATCCTCTGACTGTTCCACATCCCTTACCTCCCCCATCTCCACAAGGATGTCCCCACCTTCCCACCACCCACCAAACCTCCCCACTCCCTGGGGCCTCCAGTCTCTTGAAGGTTAGGTGCATCTTCTCTGACTGAACCCAGACCTGGCAGTCCTCTGCTATATATGTGTTGGGGGCCTCATATCAGCTGGTGTGTGCTGCCTGGTTGGTGGTCCAGTGTCTGAGAGATCTCAGGAATCCAGGTTAACTGAGACTGCTGGTTCTCCTACAGGGTTGCCCTCCTCCTCAGCTTCTTCCAGCTTTTCCCTAATTCAATCACAGGGGTCAGCAGCTTCTGTCCATTGTTTGGGTGTAAATATCTGCATCTGACTCTTGCAGCTGCTTGTTGGGTGTTTCAGTGTGCAGTTATGATAGGTCCCTTTTTGTGAGCACTCCTTAGCATTAATAACAGTGTCAGGCCTTGGGGCCTCCCCTTGAGCTGTATTCCACTTAGGGCCTGTCACTGAACCTCCTTTTCCTCAGGTTCTTCTCCATTTTTGTCCCTGCAGTTCTTTCAGACAGGAACAATTATGAGTCAGAGTTTTTGACTGTGGAAAGGCAACTCCAAAAAATAGTTTACATTGGAGTTTCCAAAACTTTTTTTATGTTTAATTGATTCCAGTTTTGTTATGTTTTATTGAGACAGGATCTCACTGTATAGCATAGTCTGTATTCACATTCATGATCTGCCAACTTCAACTTCCTGAGTGTTGGGATTATAAGTATGCATAATTATGCCTTGTTCATTTTCTCTTCTATGAGCATGGAGATTGATGGGGTTTGGGTCAATGTAGACATAAAAGCAAAGTGAGAAAGTCAAAGCTAGTATTCCCTTGAAACTGATCCCACATGCCAATTTGTAGGACCAGAGCTGTAAGTCATCCCTGCTCACACTGTGGTCTGAGGCTTAGAACCATGCTAAGATCAATGTATTACATTCTGGTGACTAGAAATACATAGAAATTTCTACCTCAGCCTCACAACCATTTACTCTGTTAAATTTAATAGTTCAAAAGTTATTAAATGTAATAGTATGCAATGTATTAATTGTAATATTATATTTAATAGTTTTGAAATGGATTATTTAATTTTCATATTTTCTTCTTTTTCATGTTCATTTTATTCTTAAAGATATAAATGTATATTTTATAAAAGCAGGAGTCGATCAGGAGTCCATAGCCAACCTGCTCTGGAGAAAGATACCCTCCCAGGAGCTTGGAAAAGCCGTGAGTGGGGTTAAGGGGAGGAACACCTCTCACCCAGACCCACCCGGATCTGCCGGAATCTAGGGCCTGAGAACCCAAGGACAGAAAAACTCTGAACCTTCCGGTTTTCACCTGTGGGTGGAGACCGCTGCCTGGGCCACCAGGAGCCTATGACGGGGACCTCAGCCTGGGCCACAAGACTCCAGGAGAGAGTGGGTATCCCAGGAGTACTGACACACCTTTAAGCACAGGCAAAACCACTGTTCAAACTCACTGGATCAAGAGAGACCCTTGAAGAGCCATCAAGGCATAGGAACCAAGGGACAGCTGGGGACAAGATCCTTCTGATTTCTTTCTGCACCCCAGAGCAGACCCTGTGCCACAGCTCTCCAAACCCAAAGACCCCACAAAGAGAGCTGGTCTTCAAGGAGAACTGACATAGAGGACTGCAGGAGGGGCAAGCCACAACCAGACAGAGTAAGATCAGCTAACATCAGAGTTAACAAGATGGCAAAAGGCAAGGGTAAGAACATAAAGAACAGAAACCAAGAGTACTCGGCACCATCAGAACCTAGCTCTCCCACCACAGCAAGCCCTGGATACCCCAACACACCAGAAAAGCAAGACTCACAGATTAAATCATTTCTCATGATGATGATAGAAGACGTGAAGAAAGAAATGAATAACACCCTTAAAGAAATAAAAAAGAACAGAGATAAACAACTAGAAGCCTTTCAAGAGGAAATACAAAAATCCATTAAAGAATTACAGGAAAACACAATCAAACAGACAGAATTTCAAGAAAACACAATCAAACAAACAAAGGAAATGTAAAAAACTAACCAGGGGCTAAAAATAGAAACAATAAAGAAATCACAAAGGGAGACAACTCTGGAGGTAGAAAACCTAGGAAAGAGATCAGGAATCATTGATGCAAGCAACACCAACAGAATACAAGAAATAGAAGAGAGAACCTCAGGAGCAGAAGATACCATAGATAACATCGACACAACAGTAAAAGAAAATGCAAAATGCAAAAAGCTTCTAATCCAAAACATCCATGAAATCCAGGACACAATGAGAAGACAGAAACTAAAGATAATAGGTATAGAAGAGAGTGAAGATTCCCAACTTAAAGGAGCAGCAAATATCATCAACAAAATTATAGAGGAAAACTTCCCTAACTTAAAGAAAGAGATGAACATAAATATACAAGAAGCTTACAGAACTCCGAACAGATTGGACCAGAAAAGAAATTTGTCCCGTCCCATTACAGTGAAAACACCAAATACACAAAACAAAGAAAGAATATTAAAACCAGTAAGGGAAAAAGGTCAAGTAACATATAAAGGCAGACCTATCAGAATTACACCTGACTTCTCACCAGAGACTATAAAAGCTAGAAGATCCTGGGCAGAACTCATACAGACCCTAAGAGAACACAACTGTCAACACAGGCTGCTATACCCAGCAAAACTCTCAATTACCATAGATGGTGAAACCAAAATATTCCATGACAAAACCAAATTTACATAATATGTTTCCACAAACCCTGCCCTAGAAAGGATATTAAATGGTAAACATCAACTCTATGAGGGAACCACACCCTAGAAAACACAAGAAAGTAATTTTTCAACAAACTGAAAAGAAGAAAGCCACACAAACCTAAAAGTAACATCGAAAATAACAGGAACCAACACTCACTATTCCTTAATATCTCTTAACTTCAATGGACTCAATTCCCCAATAAAAAGACATAGACTGACAAACTGGATCCATTAAAGAGGACCCAGCATTTTGCTGCATTCAGGAAACACACCTCTGGGATAAAGACAAACACTACCTCAAAGTAAAGGGCTGGAAAACAAGTTTCCAGGCAAATGGTCCCAAAAAACAGGCCGGAGTAGCCATTCTAATATCGGATAAAATTGACTTTCACCCAAAAGTCATCAAAAAAGATAAGGAAGGACACTTCATACTCATCAAAGGAAAAATCTACCAAGAAGAACTCTCAATTCTGAACATCTACGCTCCAAATGCAAGAGCACCCACATTCGTAAAAGAAACCTTACTAAAGCTCAAAG
>JAPYYD010005439.1:0-12119 GCA_028551405.1 Uromys caudimaculatus | reverse complement strand
TGAGTGTTGAGATTACATATGTATATTAGTGCACCTCTCAATGTGGAGTGGAGATTGAACCAATGTCCTTGTGATAGAGTTGAACTCTATCAAATGAGCTCCATATCCAATCCCCAGTCTGTCTATATGCCCCCTCAAAGTTACAGGAACAAACTAATTTGATTCACTTTTATGTGGACCTGGAGGGCTCAAGATGTATGCATAATCCAGGAGCAGCCGTCCCTTCTTCTCTTGTGCCTAGTCTGGTTTAGTTTCCATCCTCTTAGTGTTTCCCAGGGTCTGGAGGTAACTTCCCAAACTGCCAGTGAGCAAACTCAGGTGCAAGTTGTCTCAAATCACATTTCTTCCTTCTTTCCCCACCCACCCCCTTCTTTCTTTCCCTTTCAACTTCTTGGTTTATATAACTCAAGGTAACAAGGCATCCTTTAAGATGTATAAGAAAAAGTCAGCGAAACTCTACAAGTGAATAAAATGTAGCCAGCAGCAAAGCCTGTACTATTTATAATTTGACTTTCCTGAATGAGGTTTTCACACAAATGGCTAAACTTTCAGACGGTGCCTGTAATTGGAACAACGACATTATTAGTTGACAGTTTTGGAGTTAAAACTTACAAGCCTTCACCTTCATATATGTGTGGGGAGGTGTATATTGTATTTGCTAGTCTAAATGAGAAAAATCCATATATACGATCTGATTCTATCACTGGAGTTGGGTGCAGTGTATCTTAGATATTAAAGCTATTTCCGGTTCAGTGTAATACACGTCAACGTGATTAAGCACATGATTTATTATACAGCTGAATGGCATCACGAAGAAGAAAAAGAACCAACTGATTTCTGGAGAAAAGATAGGATGAAGCAACAAACAGCAACAGCTCAGTTTACTAAAATTGTTTATTTCTAATATAGCTATGCAGTGGAAATGCTATTCTTAGACTAATAGGTCATAAATAAATTAGCTGGTTAAACAGTCAGCTTAGATAAACCTAATTCAATGAATTACTTTTTGCTTTTCTAAAAGATCTGCCCATTAAAAAGAATAGAATTACTCTTAGCTGTCTATTTGAGCATGGGGAATTTTGCTGACATAGCTGTACAAGGCTATAAACCTTTATAGATGGCCAGTTCAGGAAGCTGATCCAGGGCCTAGAATCTACCAGAGCATATTTATTCAGGGGCGTTAGACAGCCACACCTCCTCTAATTGAACTTCATGGACAGCTAAAATGTAGAAAGGGGTTAGATAGCCGGGGCTACTTCTTTTTTTTTTTTTTTAAAGAAAAAAAAAAAAAGAATAATTAAAATGCAGAATGCTCCAGTACTTCACTGCATTTTTGAGAAGCAAAGGCAAGAGTAGTTAATGAATAATTAAAAGCAATGATTATCAGAAGCCAAGCTAGCTTTAGAAAAATGAAAAACTGTAACAAATCCTTGTGGGATGGGGATGGAATTCAGCGATAGAGGGCTGACTTTGCACACGCAAAACTCTGAGTTTGAGCCTCTGCATTGCAGCAAAATATCATGATAATAAAGGTAAAATGCTCCATGGATTTCCACAGGGGTAGTAGGACCACAAAAGCCTGTAAGTCTAAATAAAGAATCAGATTCTAGAAAGAGACAAAACATGGTCCTGTGACTGCACAGTGGCTGAGGGGTGGGCTCAGTGAGATACATACTCCCTGAAGGTACTGGCATTTGCTCTGGTGTCATACTGAAATCACCTTCTGCCTTTTTCCTGGAGGCCATAATGTTACAGACTTTATTGTGCTCAGTGCCTTTAAAAAACATGTAATGTTAGTTCCTTTTGTTTAAAGAGAGATGGTGGGATAGGAAGTGGAGGACAGGACAGTTAAGTTTTAAATAAGTTTCCCTGGGTAGCACAGCAGAACAATAAAATGCAGTTTGCATCAAGAAAGATTTGGGTTCAAATTCTCTGTTATCCTTGAAGGTTTCTTAGCTGCTCCTAGAGATCATACGTATAAAGAAGTCTTAGCAGGGTAATCATTTGTACTCAATAAACAAAACCATAATATTTTCTTTATCATGCTAATTCCCAGTCATCAAGAGAAATAACATAGAATTACAAGGACAGGGAAATGGGATCAATGTAGTACACTTACTGAGCCTTGAAAGAAGGTTTTATCTAAGAGCCTTGGAGATAAAGTACACGGTCTGAAGCATATTAACTTTTTTCTCTTTAAACCACAGAATTAACTAGTGATCTAGGCTTTGAAATAGCATCTTGGATTTGATGCAATACTCTTCCCCTGGATATCAGGAAATTCTTAATACTTTTGTGTAGGAGGCACATGACCCCAATGACCGTTGGGCATTCTACTGGAAGGAAAGAATGCAAGTTTTTGGAGATGATTGTGGCTTCAGCTGTCCTTTGGACCTTGGAATCAGAATTTGAGAAGGAAGAATCGGGGTACTGGGTTTCAGAATCAGCAAATGATAACATATTTTACAAGTTATATCTCTGTTATACTAATAATCCATCATTTATTTAAGAAACAAAAATGAACTGGGCTTTCTGTATTTCATCTCACAAGTCTCTTGTCTGTACATCATTCTATTTGGCAAGAAACCAGCATGATTAGGTCCAATGTTTCTCAAATATGGATGCTAAACTAGATGCTACTGTTCAAGCTTTGAGTCTACTAAATCATTGAAGGCTTATGCTACATCTAAAAATGGCTGTTGTCAGTTGTGTTTTTTAGATGAATTAACTGAGGCACAAGAAGGCAGCTTAGTGAAGAGCCTATAACAAGTCAGACTAGGTTCTGAATTTCCATTCAACATCCTGTCGGTGACACCTATATATTTCATTTCAGTGGCTGATAAAGAATTGGAAAAGATGATGAATTGGGACAGAAGCAGGCCCCAATGTGCACCCAACTCAATCCAGCTCAGAGTTACTCCAGACCTCTGCTAGAGCCTGACTTAATGATCCAGAAGGAGTTAGAGAGATAGATTATATCTCTCAGCTATAATTACTCCAGCTGGCTTTGTGAAAAGGTGGTGTGTTTGGAAGAAACAAATGCACATACAGGATAAGTCAGTCTCAAAATAGCTTATTTAAGCAGAGCTCAGGCAGCGATTATGGAATACAGCAGAAGGTGGAGGTAAGTTTCCTCAAGCACTTTCCAAATATTTCACGCAAATCCAAAGCATATGGTGTCAATGCCTTTTTTTTTTTTTTTAAACTTAGAAGCTAAAAGCCATGGGTACTGAAAGAGAAAGGTAATTCACACTTAAGGCAACCTACACTTAATTCATTGACTGTGGCTTATTGGATAGGTTGCCAAAGGCACAGAAGACAATTCCTTTTACCCATTTTATGGTGCAAAATATTTATTTTAATTTGCCAAAGAAATGAATACGAAATTTCCTTTTCGTTGTTTCTGCACATATTACATGTCAGTGCATATACAGCTGTTCATAGGTGTTAGCCAGTGAAACAGGTAGTCTGTATTCCTTACCAAATGGGTGGCTGTGTCTTCCTTGTTTCCTTGGCTGTGGGTCGAGAATCAGTAGTGTGGCAGTGGCTCTTACACACACACACACACACACACACACACACACACACACACACACACTTAGCTTTTCTGAAATATGTTGCAATTCTCCAACACCTGCAACAATTCAATTCAACTGAGATTTAACTTAAAATAATATCAGTATTTTTGAAACCAGTTGAGCTACCAGTTCTTAATAATGATTCTTTCCGTTCATTTGATCATTTGCATATTCCTTTTCTGTGTTTTAATTTGCTTAAAACATGTGAGGTCATTTTAAACAATGGGGTGATGCTTTCAATAATGTCATACAGAGCTGTGTGGCATAAGCTTGATTGTTTATAAATAAAGTCATGGGAATATTTAAAGACATGTTGCTACTTAATATTTTAAGACTTAATGGTTTAGCAGATATTTAGGTAAATGGATTGAATATTAAGTGGTATATGGGCCTGCTCACTGACTACATCTTGATCTTGCCAGTTAATAGGTTTGATAAATACATATGAAGTCGTGGGTATATGAGAAGATAGGCTATGACAGGTAGTTGAGTCTGAATTAGACTGAGTCCAAGATGATGTTATTTTGACAGATTCTGAAACTGTTTACTGTGGGAAAAATTGTGTCTCAATGAAGAGTTATACATGCTCACAAAATAGATTTTAGAGGTCAAGTTTACTTAGAAAATGGTGCTGCTATGTAATCTCTTAGGAACACATGAAGAATTCAGAAAATTACTGATCTTGGGGAGTCTTGTAGCCTCAGTACCAATTAGAAGGTAGGTACGTTACTATGCCATGAGAAATTTTCTTGTAATAATGCAGAAAAGCAAAAACAAATAAGAAAAACAGATTATAATATATTAAGTCCCACATATTCCAAATCTTATTACATTAAGGCATAAACATATAAAAATATTAATGAGATATTTTATAATCTTATTTGTACATTATGACTAAGAATTTAAGTATTCATGGGTTGGGGTTGTATCATGGTGGGTGAATGATGACCTAGCATGCATAAGGCTCTGTACTTAGTTCCGAGTACTGGAAAAAGGTATCATGGTGTTCATTTTTTTTTTATGTTTAAATGTGTGTGTGTGTGTGTGTGTGTGTGTGTGTGTGTGTGTGTATGTTCATGTATGTGTGAATGTGGGCATGCACATCCCATGGCTTACATACAGAGACCAGAGGACAGCGTTTTATACCTGCCTTTGCCTTTTACTTTATCTTTTTCTTTAAAAGGTGACAGTCCACTGATAAGCTACATAGTGATGAACAATGTGCCTTCCGGTTCCAGAGATTCTCCAGTTTCTCTATCCCATATTACACACAATGGAGTTATAGCTGCATGCTACACATCTGCCTTACCTGGGCTTTGGGGTTCTGACCTCCAGTGCTCAAGATTTCACAGCAAGCACGTGATCCATGGAACCATGTTCTTGCCCCCTGGAGCATACATTTTTGCATGTATGAATTTTCATTGGATCAGTCAGAATTTGTGTGCTCAATAATCTTCTCTGGCCCAAGCTTATCCTATTGGACAGGCAAAATTTTTGAACTCATCTGTTTAAAGCTGGTTACACTCCACCATTTCTTTAGCATGATTGGCTTTAGAAATCTGCATTTCTCACACAAGCATACATTTTGATTGACTACATCAACATCTTGACTCATTAAATGTGTACTGAGCCCATTCTTAAGAGGATATCTAACTGCTTGGTAAATTAATGAAATTAAAAATGCTTCTTCTACTACATCTACATCTTTCATAGTCCATTTTCTTCTTTAAGTATCAATTATGATGCTAAGAAATGCAATAATCTAGTGTAGCTTTCAGGCACCACAGGGATTCAGGCTAATCCCCCCTGCTTTATTTGCCTGAGCTGACTCCAGCTCTTTGCTGGCTGATAGTGGGCTACAATCAGGACAGCATCTTATATACTATCCAGTTCATTGTCCCTCACATCAGTGACTCAGCTGTTAGGAGGATGTGACCACAGTGAAGTTGGGAGATGTCTGGTGGCCCATGAGAAAGAGCTTTCAGATAAAGGGCATTTGAGTTCTTCTTTTGCAAGTGTGAGGCCTGATCAGCCTCATCCATTGGTTGCCAAGGTTTCTTTCCAGGATAAACCCACTTTCAACTATTTCCAAGAGAGATTGCCCATTTGGTAAAGTGCTAAATCTCCCAGAGCCCATGCATGAAAATAAAATCAATAAATAAAGATAATAATGACAGCAGACTGGGTTCAGTGGCACCCACTCATAATCCAAGCTCTGGGAAGGCATAGGTAGACAAATTCTTGGGTTCTCTGGTTAGCCAGCACAGTCACATCAGCAAGCCCCAGGGTCAATGAGAGATTCTGTCGCTAAAGTAACAAGATAGAAGGTGCTGGCAGTCAAGAAAAATGGCAGTCAAGGTTGTCCTCTACTCTCCATACACAAGTATACAAGTTAACACATTTGCATACACATGTGTATTTGCAAATGCTTGCACACATACAAAATAGGGGGACTCTACTTCACAAGTAAATCTAGAAATTTGAGAGTCTACTAGAGATTGTTAGAAGGCCTTCCATAGTGAAAACCTCTGGAATTATTGAGTTCCTCCTTAAATAAAATGACCTTAGGTCAAAGAATGAATGTCAGATGTCTCATTTTTTAGTTACAGATGTGGAGAAGAAAGCAGAGGAGGGAAGTAACTTCAGTCCTTAATGCTGTTTCAGGTGGACAGAAGAGCTATGAGGTATTCTGAATAACATATAATTCTGAGATACTAAGGATCCTAATTTATTTATTTTCTGCTTAAAATGGCACTTTGGTCTTTTCTGAACCCAGATGTATGCTTCTTAATGGACAACTGTTCCTGTGCCTGAGATAAAAAAAGTAAATTTATAAGAAAAATCATGAGAGACTACTCAATCCAGCAGGAGAGATGATGTGTCTATTATTGAACTGAGTAAATTATCTATTTTTCGATTATATTATAGGCACAGGAACATAATGTATAAATCACTCCAAACAGCTTCAGTATGGTTAATGACCTTGCCCTAAGACTAATTTTAAGAAAATGCTTAACTAGGTCCTTTACTTTGTTTTTCCTTAATGCATAACGGCATTTTAGTTATTGGCATTAACCAAGCTGAAGATCCATCTGTATTGAAACTTAAATAATTTTCTGGCTATATGTAGACATAAAATAAAACATTTGGGGTGTATAAATCAGGATTCATTTGATCTAAGATGAAAGTACTTACCTGACATTTCTATTTCATTGTCAGAGTGGTCTCTTACCTAAGACAAAATGAAGTATGGAAGAATCCTCAAATTAGCTGAAGGATTTGCTTTTGCCTAATAGTACCTGTATGACATTAACACAGTGAGTTTAGAATGTTCATGTCATAAATTATCTTAACCTTACTCACCACAGTCTGTGTTAAAGCAGGGCCAGAACCAGTGATATTTCTTGGAAAAACCACATGACTTATTTCAACTGCTTCTTTGAAATGGCGACTGAGTCTGGTGACAGTCAAATCAGATGACTCAAAAAACTCTAGCACCAGAGAGACAACTGGTCAACAACACACATCTTGTTAAGTCATGATCCACAACAAAGTGATAGTGTAACACTTGAGGGGTGGAGAGTTGGCTCAGTTGGTAAAGTACTTCCTGTACAGGCCTGAGACAGCAGTCTGAGCCTTAGAACTCACATCAAAATATCTGGAAATAGAGGAGCATACTTGAAAGAAGTGGTGACAGGAAGATCCCCATGGCACATTTTCCAGTCAACTTACCTGAATCTGTCAGGTTTCAAATCAGTATCATTGTCTGTCTCAAAAATAATGTGAAAAACTGAGGAAGACACTTTCGGTTGAGTTCTGATCTCCACACACACCCACATTCATCTGCCTTTACCCATGTGTGCATGCGTACATATATACATACACACAAAGAAAACAATATAGCTCTTGAGTTGACACAATGGGAAATTTAAATGATTGTTTGTGTTGACTACCATAAATGCCTCAACAGAAATATAAATGAGAGCAAATAGCCAATAAGTCCAAAGATCAAGAAAAGATGATCAACATCACTAACCATTAGGGAAATGCAAATGAAAACCACAGTGAGACACCCATTAGACTGCCAATTAGAAAAACCACGGAAAATAACAAGAGCTAATGAGAGTTCAGAGACATTGTAACCCTAGCGCTTTACTGGTGGGCATGTGAAATGAGCAATGTAGGAAGCAGCCTGAAGGTTTCTCAAAAACTTAGATGAAGAATGACTATAGTATCCTGCAATCCTGCTTCTGCATATATAAACCAAAGGAGGAGAAATGTGGTCTGCCCCAGCCGATGATTGTGTACCCATGATCATAGCAGTGTGAGCCACAGAGAAAAAGATGGAGGTAATTTAGGGTGGAGCAGACGCTAATGCTGGGAGATGTCCAAGGAGACCAGAGTTTCAGTTTGGGAAGAGGAGAACATCCTGGTGAGGGAAGGTAGCTATGTCCACACAGTGTGGGCTTAGTACTACTGACTTGTAGTTTTAAGGATGGCTATCATTGCCAAGCTTGTATTATACATGCCATTCGTATTTAAAAATGTAAAGTGTTACAAAGGTCTTTATTTTTAATGTTTCAGAGTACTGAGTATGGCTATGCTTTCTTTTATTGTGATTTTCTCAGTGCTGATCTAGTTTTATTCCTACTTTTTATCTGTTTAATCTTTTAGTCATAAAAATGTATTGAGCTCCTAAAATATAAAATTCTATGGTAGGGAAAGGGCACACAATGAAGCAGCCTAGTGTCGTATTCTCAAATCTGAAACTCTTAAAAAAAAAAAAAAAAAAAAAAAGGTGATAATGGGAGTAGATGGGCATAAGATAATGTGGTAGTAAAATAAATGTTTTAAATAAAGAAATATGAGACCAAGAAGAGGAAAGATGGCAGAAGAGAGAACATTTTACATGAAATTATCTTGGGCTGGTGAGGTAGTGCAGTGGGCAAAGGCCCTTGCTCTCACTCATGAAAGCTCAGCAGCATAGTTGTTTGCACAGGGTCAAGCCAGTCAGCCTTGCAGCATGCAGTGTGAAGTCCTGCCCCTAACTGAGGCGCTATGGGCAGTTAATAGCTTCTGAGGGAAGGAGAATCAGTTTGTACAGGAGTAAGTCCTGGTACGTGGACTATGCTCTAGCCGAGATTTCATACCCAGGAGCATATGGACAGAAACAAACTGGAGTTGATGGGCTAGGTAAGAAAAAATAAACAAACAGGAATATCATTTTAGGGAGGTGGAGGCTTATCTGGGAGTTAAGGGGAGGAGGTGGGGGCGAGTATAATCAAAACACGTTGTATGACATTATCAAGTGATTAGTAAGTGTTCATTACAAATAAATTGAATTGGTGGCCACACACACATCCTAATTTTTCTCTTTTCACAAAACGACTACATTCACACCATTTCCACAGCCTGCGTTTCAGCTTTCTGTTAACAAGGATCCTTGTACTGATACAAAAGCCAAGAGGTTATTGAAATTTTGCATGACGAGAAGGGAAATGCACAAGTAGACACTCACAGTTAAGTGAGCGACTCACATGCACCTTGAATTCCCATCTTTGTGCTTTACTATTCTTTCTTTTCTGCAGATGATACAGACGTCTCATCCCTAGCACTGACCTGATACTCAGTGGTTCCCTATAAGCACACACGTTTAAGTGCTACAGTAAGCTTCTCTACAGATAGCTTATGACTCATAGTTCATGAGGGGGCAGGTAAGTTTTTTTTTTTCCTTTTTCTCTAAGAAGGCAAGTGACTTCAAGGTGATTAAAAAAGGGCAAATTTGCCCCTGACTCAGAGCTCAATTCTGCTTGCTGCCATGCATATGTGTCCTCTCACTAAGCGTTCACATGAGCTGGGGTGAACGCTGTTAAACGCAGCAGAGTTGCGCTTATGAGCAGCCATCATTCTGCATGCAAGAAGCTTATGACCTGATGAAAGCATATCTTATTGTCTAAGGCTATT
Organism: Uromys caudimaculatus; assembly: GCA_028551405.1. Lineage (NCBI taxonomy): Eukaryota > Metazoa > Chordata > Mammalia > Rodentia > Muridae > Uromys > Uromys caudimaculatus. The sequence goes on along the minus strand of JAPYYD010005439.1, from coordinate 2,577 downwards.
TTGGGTGAGCATAGGAGCTAGAAGAGAGGAAACTGGACTGTTAATGGAAATAGGCTTTGTCGTTTCATTTTATTTGATATTTTAGTTTAGTACTTGTTTTACTTTTTTGGATTTTTACTTTTTTTCCAAGCTACATTCCAGACTCCTTTGTTTGATTAAAATAAACAAACCCAAATATGCCAGCTAGGTTCAGTTGCTATAATTGTTCTTGGGAACAGAGAGTTTACAAGTGGGATTTAACGTATGCATTAAGAAATAAAACTATACTTGACATATCTCTTTAGTATTACAAATTTTACTTTTTAGCAGTTACCAAGAGCATACTTTGTATATTTAATATTATAGAGTCTCAGTTTTTCAAATTTTGATGTAAAAATAATATTTTGTTATAAACTCATTAAATACTGCTATGGGAGAACTACTGTGTTGAACCAATATCTGGTGTGTAAATGGTACTGTTTAATAAGTCATGCCTGGGTCTTGTTTGATTATCTACCTGAATGAGTGTTTGATTTGGTTTCTGATTTTCATGGACAATTCTGTTTTTCATTGTCTAAACCTTCTGAACTAGAAGCCTAGGGGTGATACACACAATAGCTATACAGGACCTGGAGCTATATTACTGAAAGTAAAATTTTTATAAGAGGAAAAAATGAGGAAAAGAAAATTTGCCAAGTGAATATTCTGAGAACAGAAAAAAATCACTTTATGCTGCAAGACTATTACCAAATATCACTATTTTCCCTGGTATACACTGTACACAAAGGAGGAAGGAAATCCCTTCTCAGTGCTGGGTACTTCAGAAGCTCCAGAATAGTGGCATTAGGTTGGTGCAATATCAGACAGAGACAAAGTCTCTACAAAATTTTACTTGTTTCAGTAAATGGCTACTCTCTCCCATTGACACTGCTATGAGTCCAGTGCAAATGATGAAGAGAACCACCTTGTGTAAATAGCAGTACAAATAAATAAAAGGAACAAAACAACAAGAAAATGACCACTTTGGGCAATTTTCCCATCTTAGAACTTAACAACTAATCATGATCTAGACAGATGAAGAGTAACTTCTGCTTTTTTGCGTTTTAATATTTTAATTTTGTTTTGACATTTTCTTGGAAGTCTTAAGAATGACAATGATGAAGACAACAACAACAACAAAAACCCTTAAGTATTACTAAAACTCTTTATACTGACAAGGATATTTTCTTTGACCAAAGTCATGCCGCTCTCATCTGAATTCTTCAGGCTCTCACCTGAACCCTTCAGGGACAGGGCCTTGTGTTCTGTCCAAGGTCATCTTAGTTCAGTTGCAAAAGAAATTGGGGTGGGTTAATTTGGAACCCTCCCACCCTGCCCCAAATATCTGATTAGACTAACTAATTGTTTCTCACCTTCACTTTCTTACCAGCTTGCTCTACCTCCAGAAAGAGTTCTTGTAGTTGCCTTGGTAAGCTCAACTGTGTGAGTCCTCACATGTCTTCTTGGCCATTCTCTATCCACATTTTGGTTCTCAGTTGTAAATACTAACCATATCCTGATTTATTTATAGTTGCGCACAATCACTTCCCAAATTACCAACTTCTATTGCAAGAGTCTTTTTTCAACTACTTAACCATGTTGTCTTTAAAAAGCATCAGAATGATTTTTCCATTGACAATATTCAAGTACAATGTCACACTTGGTTGAGAGTTTAATTACTCCTAATATATTGGGCAACTGTTAACTTTCCCATAGGTTCTCTTTCCTATTTAAAGCCCAAGAGACTAAAAGTTCATTGCATCATTATATGAGGTGAGAACTACAAAGAAGTTAGAGATTTTATAGGAGGAGAAATGATGAGTTTAGTTTGGGGCAAATTGAACTTGAAATCTCCTGCAACGTAACATCTGGGAATATTTAGTTGGCATTTGAAAACTGGAGTGAGCTTTGTACAGGGAGATAGGAATGGATCAATTCTCACTCTTCTACATGTTGACCACCAGTTGAACCAGCACCATTTGTTGAAAATGCTGTCTTTTTGCCACTGGGTGGTTTTAGCTCCTTTGTCGAATATCAAGTGACCATAAGTGTTTGGTTCATTTCTGGGTCTTCAATTCTATTCCATTGATCTACCTGCCTGTCACTGTACCGATACCATGCAGTTTTTATCACTACTGCTCTGTAGTACAGCTTAAGGTCAGGAATGCTGATTCCCCCAGAAGTTCTTTTGTTGTTGAGAATAGCTTTTGCTATCCTGGGTTTATTGTTGTTCCAAATGAATTTGAGAATTGCTCTTTCTAAGTCTATGAAGAATTGAGTTGGAATTTTGATGGGGATTGCATTGAAATAGTAGATTGCTTTTGGCAGGATGGCCATTTTTTTTTTTTCAGTATTGTATTTATTTATTTATTTATTTATTTTATTTTTTGATACTTTATTTACATTTCAAATGTTTCCCCCTTTCTAGGTCTCCTCTTTGGAAACCACCTATCCCCTCCCCCCCCACCTCTATGAGGGAATTCCACCTCCCACCCACCCGCCCACCCACTCCCTTATTCCCACCTTGACATTCCCCTTTACTGGGGCCTCTCCTCCCCC
>JAPYYD010005438.1:0-12120 GCA_028551405.1 Uromys caudimaculatus | reverse complement strand
AAGAAAGTGATTCCCATTGTAAACATTACCCAGTCTCTGGGAAGCGTTCAGAACCCTTCATGTAGTGTTCTTGCTTCATGTGCACATTCCGCCCTCTCACAGTGATGGTTATCAGAGGAAAGCCCTTCTGCAGTGTCCATGTGTTCATCATGGTCTTTACATCTACAACCTCCTGACACCAGTGCTGGTTTATAGACAAAAGGGGGAAGGGATGCATCATCTGAGATCTGCTTCTGAGGAGAGAAGACCAGCTTGTGTTCCTGTTCTCATCTTGTTGCCTTGCCTACTCTCCCCTCCTGTCCCCAACCATTAATCCTTGACTGTCTACCTTTCCATTAGCTCCCCCAAACCTGTGTGTCTTGACAGCTGGCCCTGCTAGGCACAGTTAATGTCCAGGAATACCACATGGACACCAAGCTGCCATGTGAGCAATAGAGTGAGAGGAGAGATGGGGAAGCAGTAAGGTTTTCAAAACCAGCATGACTGTGCTGGCCTGTGGACAATCAGGGTGGAAAACCTGTTCCATGAATAGGCTGTGCTTCTAAAGTGACAGTTCAGTGATGGCTTGTACCTGACCAGCAATTGGAAATACACAGTATGTATTCCTCTGCACTGAAAATGCTCATGGAAGAAGATGAAGAACAAAATATTCTATTGCATATGGTAGAAACTAATAATAAAGCAATCTCTGAAAGCAAAAAAAAAAAAAATACAAGGAAATAAAAACATGGCAAATAAAATTTTGGTGAATTTCTAGTCACCTATAGCTGTCTATGGAAATACCCCACAAATCCAGATTAAACAAAGTCAGACCATTTTGTGGGTCAGATGGCATGAATATTTGATAGTTGACCAGTTGAAAACATAAACTGAAATAGAATTTAAATCCCTGCTCTGCAAGTTACCACCATATGATTTGGGTCTCACATTCCGATCAGCACATTTAAAGACCTGAACAGTAACAGCACTTGGCTCATGGGTCTATTGAGAGAAGTAAAGGACATTATATGCCCGATCACTCAGCATGTGCCTGATGCACAGTAAGTGTCTAAGAGTTTTCTCTGCCATTTTGTCATTTTTCAAATGCAGTGCTCTAGAAATGACTGATATAATCCAGTCTTAGCCTGCCACTGAAACTTGTCTGAAATCCATTGTTTTAAGTAGAGTGGAGTGAAAGACTGGGACATCCTCTTGCATAGACGATTCTTAGGAAAATCTGTAAAACACTGTTAGCCTGTTTCAATTTGAATGCAGACCTACCTGTGATGAGAGTGATTTAGCTGAGAACTTCAAAACTTTGGCAGAGATACCACTCAAAGAATAAGGAGAACATGCATGGGTGGACAGGGGCAGGCTGAGAGACTTACTGAGGTGGATGGTGAGTGTTGGCTTCTAGAGCAAAAGCCATCCATTGTTTGTGTGCCATCTGTGGGGCAAATCTAAAACCAAAAATAAGAAGTCATTCTCATTTCACTAGAAAGTACTTTGGATCTTTGGGATGGAGTACTACAATACAAGAAGAAAACAAAACAAGACAGTCAGCTGACCAGCTCCAGATTCAGAGCTTTTCAGCACCACTCACATGCATCAGGCTATTCCATAGGTCCTCGTTTTTTGTGTTTTTATAACTATACTTTTGGAGATACTGTACAATTCCTCTTTTAAATGTATCTTCACTCAGATAATCTCTAAGCATATTCAGAATACAAGCCCCCTGAAAAGGTAAGAAAAATATCTATCTATAGTTTGTTTGTACATTTCAATGCAGCTATATTTAGTTTTTCAAGATTTTAAAGCACAGAAAGCATTAACAAGAATCTAATAGGATTGCAGGCCACCAACTTCAAGCTATCACACACTTGAACTATAAGCCCTCTATTCAACTACTAATGAACTTAGTGTCCAAACTGCATCATTGCAATCTGCTTTTACCTTTTCATAAGAAACATCATCAAACATCTCCCGAATCTGGACAGGATTCTCCACAGGTGTGGATACAGGATGAGAGGAGTTTAATGCATCGACTTCCATTGCACTAAAACACTTGCCAAGGAAATATTCTTCCTATTGACATAGAGAACAGAAATAAAAGGGAGAAGGTATCATCCCTAACCTACATTTAGGTAAAAAGGATAAAAGGAGGAAGGCTTAGTCTGCAGATCAAGACTCAAATTCCAACTTCTTTGTCAACTGATCTCATACTTTTAGAACTAATACAACAGTATTGCTAATCTTTCTAAAGAAAAGTCTTTCTAAGGAAAGATCTAAATGTCTAAGAAACTGATGCTGTAAATAAGCCATTAATATTTCATTTATTTTCACCACTTTGGAATAAAGTTAACCTCATGTTAACCTAGAAAGAAGATCATTCCACTTGTATCCTAAAAGCTACAAAAATAGGGAAGTAAAATGTATAGTGATTTCATCCCATGATATATATTTAACTTTGGAACTAGCGAAAAACAATAAATTAAATTCCTAAATGAGCAAGTAGCTTTCTTTACTTGGTATATTCAGTCAACTGTGTATCTATAATAATTTTTATTATTAAAGATTATATAGAAACAGGATATACGTATAATACATGGCATGATAATATAATATGTATCTTACAACTATTTATAAATGGATTATACGTACATATGTATGAATGTGGAAAATAATTACCCATAAATAAAAAGAATTTTACTAAAAAAATGATGTTTTTATAGAAAGTGAATTTATTTTTGCTTGCTGCTTATGATTTCCTTACAGCTAAAACATGGTGTTTAAATTTACATATGATTTCTAAATTAAATTTGTGATTTAGAAGTCTTGGTTGATAATGTAATATGTGGATACTTGAGTTAAAATTCATGCAATGTGTCAATTTGGATCCTATGCATATTAATAGTAATATGTACCCAGTATTTAAATTGCAATGAATATCCTGGACATTGGAAAATTGCATAGAACATTCAACCTATTATTAGCTCTGTTTCTTTAATATAAAGGGAAGATATAATTTAATACTTCATTTATATTGAAAGTTCAGTTAGCATTTTCAAACATGACTTGTGTCTAAGCTTCCAGTGAAGTTATCATTTCTATAAATTCTATAATCAAAATGCTAAATATGCTTGTAGACACATTGAAAAAAAACAGCCCAAAAGCTCAGAATATCCATGATATAACCCACAAATGATATAGAGCTTAAGAAGAAGGAAGACCAAAGTGTAGATGCTCCAATCTTACATTGAAGAGGGAACAAAATAATTACAGGCCGTAGAGGGAGGAAGAGACCTGGAGGGAGAAAGAAGGGGGAGAGAAAACAAACAAACAAACAAACAAACAAACAAAATGGGTGCAGGATCAGGTATTGGAAGGGATAGAAGAACAGAGAATCAGAAATTCGAAAGTTGGTGTGTAGCAGTGGGGAAGGTGGACTGGGAGGAACCACTAGAAAGTTCCAGATGCCAGGGAAGCAAGAGGCTCCCAGGATACAAGTGCAATGACTTCAGTCAAAATACCCAACAAAGGAGAAATAGAACCTGTAGAGATCACCTCCAGTAGATAGGCACAGCCCCCAGTTGAAGGATAGGGCCACCCACCCATCTTAAAATTTGTAACCCAGAAATGTTCTTGTCCAAGGGAAAGACAGGGACATAAAAAAAAAAATTTCAGAGACTGAAGGAAAGGTCATCCAGAGACTGCCACACCTAGGGACCCATCCCATCTGCAGACACCAAACTCTGACACTATTGCTGGGGCCAAGAAGCTTTTGCTGACAGGAGTCTGGCATGGCTGTTCCCTGAGAGGTTCTACCTGCACCTGACCAATACAGATGCAGATGCTCACAGGTAACCATTGGATTGAACTTGGGCACCTCAATGAAAGAGCTATGGGAAGGACTGACGGAACTGAAGGGGATTGTAACCCCATAGGAAGAACAACAATATCAACCAACCAGACCCCCCCCCCAGAGCTCCCAGGGACTAAATCACCAACCAAAGAGTACACATGGAGGGATCCATGGCCACAGATACATATGTAGCAGAGGATGGTCTTATCTGACATCAATGGGAGGGGAGGCCCTTGGTCATGTGGAGACTTGAGGCCCCAGCATAGGGGGATGCTAAAGCGGTGAGGTGGGAGTGGTGAGTGGGTGGAGGAGCACCCTCATATAGGCAAAGGGGAGGGGGAAAGGGGGGACACAAAGGATATAAAAACAAACAACTACATACAACTTTTAGTTCAGGATGGGTCACAGTGACAGACACGAACTCCATAAATTTGGCAAATCCTTCATTGAGTCAAAGGTCAATTCTACTATTCCATGGTGACTAGGTTTCTGAACTACTGAAAGGAAAATAGGACTGCTTATTTGCAACATTATAGTTAAGCTATACTATCTATATGTACTAGGGCAGAAACAGAAACGACAAACTTAGAGACATGGAAAATGATTATCAGTTTAACAATGTCAAAGTATTTATTAAACATATTATCAGAGTAAATCTAAGGAATTTTCAACATTAATTTAAAAACTGGAAACTTAAGGAAACAACTCTCCTCTGAAATGAAAAAGTAAACACAATAGCTTCATTTGCCCCAAAAGAGAAGTGAACATTAAATTACACTAAAAATCATTCTTCTCTAAGGCTGTGGCTGCTGGCAGACTGCCTATTCTCCAGCAAAGGACCCTGACCATGCGTATATGGACAGCACTGATTGAATTTGGTGAGTTATTTTTAAAAAAAAAAAAAAGGAAGAGGACATGAAGTTGGGAGGTAGGTGTTTTGCAAGGAGGACCCAGGAAGAGTTAAATGGGGGTAGAAATAAGGAGTGGGTATAATCCTATTTCATTGTAAGCTCCTATGAAATTCTCAGAGAACAAAAACTTATGTATGAGTAAACTTTCCTACCTGGTGAGCCAGTTCATGGGACACAGTCATTGTGATGTCAAGCTTACTGGATGCAGAGAACTTTTCTTCATCGTATAACAGCGAGGATTCTCTGTATGTAGTCAGGCCCCAATTTTCCATAGCACCAGACTGAAAGTCTGGAATTGCAGCAAGATCTTGGGTAGGAAGGAATACAGCTCATTATCAATCTCACAGCTGCATAACCCCAAAATGTACTAAACTTCAGAGTGGAGGATAAAATGAAAAGCTAAACCCATGAATGCAGAATAAGGGAGCTCTAGGGGCAAGAACCTTTCCTGGTGGAAAAAGAGGCTTCCTGACTATCATGTTGCTGCCAGTGAGACTAAGTCAGGCTTAGGTCTCAAGCATCTCAGGACATTTCTTCTGATTTCTTTTTCCTTTTGCCCCCTTTTATTTGTCATTACTGTGTTTTGAACCTAGGGTCCTGGGTATGCTAGACGAGTGCTCTACCACTGAGATACATCCCCCATGTTGCTCTTTACTTTTTATTTTGAGACAGGTCTCCCTCCATTAATTAGTCTGGCCTTCAACTTCTAATTCTTCTTCCTCAGCTTCTTGAGTACCTGGGAAAACAGGTCTGAGGTATTAGGCTTGACCCCATCTCTAATATTTAGACCATGAGTTTGGGAACTGAACAATCAAAAAATTACCTTAGTAAACTACTGCATTTTGGATGCCTACAGCTATATTCCAAAAAAACACAATAACCAATAACTTTGAGAGTTCATATAAAATTTGTATTTTCTTATAGTGAGCATATGTAGTCCTTCAGAAAAGTTTTTTGGGCTGGTTTCTTCTGTGAAGTATGTACTGATAATGACAAAAGAAAAAAAATGAAGCCCTGCACTCTTCTGTCTCCTCCTAATGACCCCAGAGGGCAAAGCCAACCTCAGGTTGCACTGTCAGGAACTGCATAATGATAGGTCATTAACAGTTGATTGGATAAATCAGAGGTGAAGGGACTGTCAGAAGGATGAGTCTGTTGTTTGAACTTTGCTGAGAATTTCATTATGTGAAGAGCAATACAGAGAACCATGGGGATTCACCACTAATAGTAATATTATCTATCATAGGGGTCATCAAATGCCACCTGGAAATGCCAGTAGTGCTCTACCTTGCTTGGGTAAAGGATATGGAATGCTGAAATAATCCTCATAAAACTCTAGAAGAGTTACTGCAGCATCCAGAGCATAATCAGCTTGATTTATCTTGTCTGGCACAGCATATACAGAGACCTAACGTGGAAGAACAGGAGGATACTCAGGTAACATAATGACTTACCTCTACAACTGGAGAGAACAATGGCTTCTTACTATGGGATATGGATGTCAGTACTACAGAAGACAATTAGGAATTTCATTATTTTAATTCTGAGTACTCCTAATCAACTTTCTTAAAATAACTACAAAAAGTTATGAAGACAGGCTCAAAGCAGTTTTCTCAACTATTTTCAGAAAGCAGTAATACATGATGACTTAGAAAGCAATAGCACGATGTCAACTAGATGCTAGGAAGTCAGTAGGGTACCACACCCATCTTTCCTCATGTGTATCCGAGCCCAAAACAGATGGACTCAGCTCTGGTTCTCATGGCATTGACAGATTCTAGGAACAAAAGGTGTGAGCAAAGGCAGGAATTATAGCAGGAAATACCAACCCTCCATAAAACCAAACTCCCAAGCTACTTCCTTAGTGTATGGGTAAACTAAAAATAAATCACACTTCTCTCAAAGAAACTGTAAGTGAAAGAAAATAAGATAGGAAAAAAGGAAGGAAGGAAGGAAGGAAGGAAGGAAGGAAGGAAGGAAGGAAGGAAGGAAGGAAGATAGAAAGGATGGAGGGAGGGAAGAAGGGAGGGAGGGAAGAAGGAAGAAAGATTTTGCTATTCAGTGGTATTACACATAGAAGAATGGGATAGTCTTTAAAAAACTGTAGTTTAAAACGAACCTTCATAGTTCTTAAGAATTGGAACTAAAGTAACTAGGCAATCTAAAGTCCTGAATCTAATACCCTTATTTAAGATCATTTTTGGAATTGAAGTACTCTGTCATTTGGCAGGAGGGAAGACAAATATTCTAGAAAAGTTCACTTTTGACTAAGGAATAAGCCATAATAAGTACAAAGAAACAAGTTAACATGAAAAAAGTCTGCAGAAACAAAATGCACAAAACCTTCAGATATGATGATAGCCATGACAAGGATATAAAATATGCATATTTGCATACACAATGGCCATAAAATATGTATGTATATTTCTTATGTTTCAAAGAAGATAAGGAAGAACTAAAAATGTAAGCATAGCTTAGACATTATAAAGAATTATGCACAATAGAGTCAGCAAAACATGAAAAGCAATGGGAAGATTAAAGTATTCTCTTCACCTAAGCCACTAACCTTTCAAATATCCACAGCACTAGAAGAAATGGCAGTTCAGAGTAGCCCAGCTACTCAGGCCTCAGGGACAGCATTACATATACAGTAACTTCAGTTCCCCTTAAAGTATGTCTTCCTTCTGGACCACGTGACAGCACTGTGAAAGAAGAAGTGCTAAGCCCAGGCTCAAATGATGCTTGAAGCAAGACCTTTGCTAGAGCATTCTAACATTCTCTGACATAGACTGTCCTTCCTAAAGGCCCCTTCTTGAAAACAGCAAGCAACTTTTTCTTCTTTCCTCTCCTATCTTCTTTCTTCTCCACAACCAGTAACATTGCCTTTAATGTTGTAGACAATTATAATCAGATACAAGCTTAGAAATCTCTGCAAGATGTAGTCCATTCTCATTCTTTGTTTGCTTGTTTTTAGAGATGGGGGTCCCACTCTGTAGCTCTGGTTTGCCTGGAACTTGCTATAGAGACCAGGCTGGTTTTGAAGTCCCAGAGATTGAACTGTCTCTGTCCTGATGCCTGGCCAGCTCATACATTTTAAACAAGTATAATCTACATTTCACAAGGAAAAGGGCCAAGGTCAGAGAGCTAACTAGCAATAGAGCCAGGTAACTGATGACTTATGCATGGCCAATTGCTCTGTATCCTTTTGTTATGAGGACATTGCTATTAAGTAAGCATCTATGACAATAGATGTCTTTCCTAAGCTTGAGGGAATCCTAAGATGCAGGGCTAACAGTTTTGAAACCAGGACCACCAGCACAGGTTGATCACCCTGCGAGGCAACCATGGGCTCACCTTGACTCTACTCTTAGTCATCTTGCTCACAGACTTAAAATCAGAAATAATGAAGGCCACCAGGTAGGTGCTCATCTTCAGAGTGATGCCAAAATGGTCTTCTATGAGTCCTTCAGCAACATTCACAGATTTCACCTATTATCAGAGTAAATAACCAAGTAATACAATTGTTCAACACATTGACACACATTATAAGATGAAATTTCCCAAAGTAAAATACATATTGAAGAGACCAGTACAACATTTCTATAATTAGTTTTTAAAGTTTCTACTAGATATCTGACTATACTTTAGAGGTCAGGGACAGACCATTTGATTCTATTTCTTTTTTATTGGTATATAAGCACACTCTATACTGGGCAAATACATATATAACCATTTACTACCTAAAAACAACTTCTGATGTTTATATTAAGTTGAAAGTGGCCTATGACTTTGCATAATACACAAAATCTCTTTCAAACTTAGCCTTATTTTATTTGAATGAGTTTTAAGTAAAACTATGATGCAAGAAGTCTTGAAGAAAGGGTTGCATGATATGTGTACAGTCTAAGAGATGTGCTCCCAAAGGGAAAACCTAATACTTTGGCACAATAAGCATTTCTTACAAAAAGAGCCAACCAGCCCAGGAAGAACCATGCAGACAGACACATTCCTATGGTCGGTCCCACTGTTGCCTGGTTTTGTGTCCTCATCCTTTCTAGCTCTCATCAGTCACTAGGTATGGTGCTTGCCTGTCACCTTCTGGTTATTTCAACCAATCCTGCTAAACAACTTAGCTTTACTACTTAAGAATCTCAAGCTATCCTTTCATTTAAATGGTTTCTATATATGCCCTGCCCAAATTTCCATTTTTGATGTGCTAATTAATAGGAAAGCAACCTGATTGTACTAATATAAATTAAGATGTGCTTAATTCCTGCCAATTGCCTAAACTTTCAACATTCTAATGATATAAAGAATCTCACTTTCCAGCCCTGTCTCCCCAAATAGTCATTATTCTTCCCCTCAGCACCACATCTCTTTTGGAAAGCTGGCTTACTCTTATTTAGATTCTACCACTGAAAGGGTTTCCTGCCCCAAGAGCAAGATGGTGTTACAGTCTTTCCTGTGCTCTCAGGTGGGTCCCAGACACCCAGTAGATTAGGATCTTTGTGGTATCTCTAGAGCTCCTTGCCTTTCATATGCAAGCCTATGAATTTTTCCTCAAATGCCTGATATTCTGTTATTTTTCTAGAGCTGTGACACTGTCATTAGAGAATCCATTTATGTGCTACAGAGCAATGGCATTAACATTGCTTGGGGTGAGAAATCATAATATTAAAAAGTGTACTTTTTATTCATATGCAAAAGTGGATATAGGGACAGAGCTAGATGCTAAGAATTTGCAAAAAACACAGCCCTCTAGGGTGCACAGAATGTACTTGATAAAGGGATCGTTCAGGTGTTTAAAAACAGGCAGAGGCTTGTAGTATAGACATGTTTATCTGGGCTTCTATGTCCCTTTGTCATAGCCACCATAATGAAAATGAATGCTCTTTAGAATCCTAGACAGATTACTCAACCCTGGACTTCACTGAATAAAAATGAATTATGAATAATGAAGCCATATATTGCCTGGTGATGGTGGTCACTAGCTGCACCACAGCTGCACCACAACTGCACCACAGCTGCAGCTGTACTTGACACAGTAGCCATGATCCATGAGACAAGGAAAGTAGATGAGTGGTTTTATTCCTTGGGCATGGACATCTTTCTGCCTTATAAATTAGGAAGAGTGCTACCCACATCTGCCTTGAAGAAATGGCTACTCAGTGGAGCTAACTTCTAACAATACAGGTTCTGAAAATAATATTCTTCTTTTGGATGCCTGTCCAATCTCACACATATAACTATCTGGTATATAGTTAACGTTAGTAAAGATTAAATGGTAATTATTATTATCTTTTAGATTGTAATATAATTACACCATTTCCCCCTTCCCTTTCCTCCGTCCAAACCCTCCCATATACCCTTCCTATTCTCTTTCAAATTCATGGCCTCTTTTTTCATGAATTGTTACATGAATATATGATCACTCTGTATAATGCTACTTGCATGTAGGTTTTCAGCTTCTTTATTTTCTGTCATGCATTCAGGGTTGACTATTTAATTTGAATAACCAATTGGAGTGCTCTTTCCTAGGGAAGACTTATTTCTCCCACTCTCAGCACTCCTTAGTTGCCAATAATTATTTCTTTAGGGTTAAGGCATATCATAGGCTTTCTCTGTCCACTTTGGCATATGTAATATTGTCCTTCTTCAGCTCACACATTAGTGAGACTTTATGGATGTAGCTTCTGACATTACTAGGAGAAGCTGTATGGCTTTATTTGACAAAGCTCTTTTCTTAACATCTTCATAAAATAGCACAGGTGAAAATGGGGTGAGAGCAGTTTGTGACGGGAACTATCTGTTGAATCTGGTGTGAATTCCTGACAGTTCCCTCCCATGTGTGTCATTTATACTGAAAACCTGAAATTTCTAAGGGACAATGTTTTGTTTGTTTATTAACAAGCTTGAAACAAAAACATTGGGTCAAGGGGCAGAGAAAAGCTATTAAGCATAGCCGTCAGGAAATAAAACCAAAGGTAACTGAAATGTTGAAATATTGGACATCACAGGTAAGGGCAGTTGTTCAAGGAGCAGATTCCATTCACACTCACCAAGGGCATGTTGGAGATGGCCAGGTGCCTTGGATCCCTCTTTATCTTGATGGAAAAACTTGCCTTGAGGGCAGGCTCATCAAAGCAGGGGAAAGCCATTCTTGCATCTGTGGGTTCAAACTGTGTAGCCGCAAGTATTTTACAACAAAAAGTGAAATGAAATCAATACAGTGCAAGAGGGACTCCAAAGGAGGTAGTTGTATTGTAATTCCTGAAGTTAATTTAAGATTCTTGGATATTACTACTTATTTATTGATTTATTATTTATTTATACACAGGGTCTTGCTGTATCACCCTGGCTAGCTATGGAGAGCAGGCTGGCCTCACAGAGCTCTACTTGCCTTTGCTTCTCAAGTTCTGGAATCAAAAGATATTTTTTAAAGTAAAGAGGGGGTATGGAGATAGCTCAGCTGGTAAAGTGCCTCCTCTCCTACAAGTATACGGACCTGAGTTCAAATCTGTAGCACCCACATGAAAAAGCTGTGTATGAAGACATGAAGTTCAGGGAAACCTCAGCTTGGGCCACAGCTAATCAGCGCCGGGACAAAGATCCCTCTCAGATCGCAAGAGCCAGGAGAGGGCCAAAGACACACCCCACAGCTCACCGGGAATGCGGTAAAGCCCCTAGCAGGGGCAACGCGTCCCCAGAGCTCACTGACTCGGCCCGCATTCTGCGGGCCACAGAGACTGATGGTCAGCAGCTTCCGGCGGCGGCCAGAAACCTCAGCTTGGGCCACAGGGCTCCACAGCTAATCAGCACCAGGACAAAGATCCCTCTCAGATCGCAAGAGCCAGGAGAGGGCCAAAGACACGCCCCACAGCTCACCAGGTACTGCCCCGAACCCGCAAGACACAGGGACCAAGGTAGGCGGGCTTAGAAACCCCCCTGGACCCCAAAAGCGGCAGCTGAGGCAGGAAACTTTTGCCTGGGACACTAGGATTCCATAGACAAGCAGCCCCGGGAGAAAATTCTCTCTCCCAGGAACGAGGAAAAGCCCCTAGCAGGGGCAACACGAGTCCCAGAGCTCACTGACTCCTCCTGCTTTCCGCGGGCCACAGAGACTGAAGGTCAGCAACTTCTAGGACCAAGATCAGACCTGGTGCCACAGCTCTCCAAACCCAAACACCTCTCAAAGAGAGCTGGTCTTCAAGGAGTACTGACACAAAAGCCTGCAGGAGGGGCAAGCCACAACCAGACAGAGTAAGATCAGTTAACATCAGAGTCAACAAGATGGCAAAAGGCAAGGGCAAGAACATAAAGAACAGAAACCAGGAGTACTCTGCACCATCAGAACCCAGCTCTCCTACC
>JAPYYD010005437.1:0-12120 GCA_028551405.1 Uromys caudimaculatus | reverse complement strand
TAGCAGCCATATTTATAATAGCCAGAAGCTGGAAACAACCCAGATGTCCCTCATCAGAGGAATGGATACAGAAAATGTGGTACATTTACACAATGGAGTACTACTCAGCTATTAAAAACAATGACTTAATGAAATTTGCAGACAAATGGATGGAACTTGAAAATATCATCCTGAGCGAGGTAACTCAGTCACAAAAGAATGAACATGGTATGTGCTCACTGATAAGTGGATATTAGCCCAAAAGTTCAGAATACCCAAGATTCAGTTCACAGTAACTGTTGGACTGAGTGTGAGGTCCCAGATGGAGTGGTTGGAGAAGGGACTGAAGGAGCTGAGGGTGTTTGGAGCCCCATGGAGGGAGCAACAGCGTGAACCAGCCTGACCCCCCGGTGCTCCTGGAGGCTGGACCACCAACCAAAGAATACACATGGAGGGACCATGGTTCGGACCATATATGTGGGAGAGGAAGGCCTTGTTGGCCATCAGTGGGAGGAGAGGCCCTTGGGCCTGAGGGTGTTAGAGGCCCCAGTACAGGGCAATGTGACAGTGGGAAGACAGGAGTGAGTGGGTGGGTGGGTGGGTGGGGGAATACCATCAGTGAGTTAGGGGGTTGGGGGATGGTATAGAGCATTTCCAAAGGGAGTCCTGGAAAGGGGAAAACATTTGAAATGTAAATAAGGTATCAAAAAATTAAAATAAAAAACCGAAGAAACAAAAAAATCAATAAAAAGAGGTAGATATAATCAATAATTTTCTTTAACAACTATAATTATTACAGTTATGAAGATCAAATTGTTGAATAAAGCACAAATTGAATTGTAAAAAAAAAAAGAACACATCATTCCAGAAATGGCTCAATATATGCACATCCCAGTGTATCATCACAGACTGAAAGGAGAAATCACAGTAGCTGTGGGGCAGTGATCTTTGTCAGGCAGTCTAACGCCCCGTTGAGCATAGGCCAGAAGCCCTGGGAGACCCTGTGAAAAATTCCACGAACAGTGGACACCAGGGACCAGAAATCATGCTTCTGGCCAACGCTCCCGGGAGATTCTCCATAGCAATCATGACACCTGTATATAGAAAGGCCTGGCGTGTGAAACTTGTGTAAAAAGCAACCCTGAATCCTGGGCAAGGAAAATGAGGCACCAAATAGGGCCCCCAAGCTGTCCAATGGAAAGTATCAACTACCAAGCCCTCCTTCTCCTCTCAGAATTATAAATAGAACACATTGATCCGAGTAGCTCTCTCTCTTCCTTCCTTCTCCACCCTCCTGCCCTGGGAGCGCTGCTCACTCAGCTTCTAGGCATAGGAGGCACCTCCCACGCATTTAGCACCAAACAGGCCTACAGGTGGGAAGATCTAGATGGGGCTACTGGCCTCATATGCCCCCTAGTGGCTCAGGTGACCACAAATCTTCTAGGGAGAGATATCTTACAGGCCCTGGAGGTGGTGCTTACAACCCAACCAGAAAGAGACCACATTACAATGGGGGATATTAGCCATAAAGAAAATAATATCCAAGGAGATCATAAATATCCTCCTCCAAATCACCCCCAATTCTAGGGGCCACTGTCAAATTTAATACTCCCTTCCTTGACTGGCTCTCTAATGAAGCTGTCTGGGTTCCACAGTGGCCTCTATCAAGGGAGAAACTTAGAGCCCTCACCCAACTGGTGGAAGAATAGCTATCGCTACAGCACATCCACCCCTCCCACAGTCCATGGAACACCCATGTATTTGCTATAAAAAAGAGATCAGGGGGATGGAGATTATTACAAGATTTGAGGGCAATCAACAAGACCATGCAAGTTTGGGGCTCCCCACAAAGAGGGCTACCCCACATCTCAGCCATCCCTGCCAATGTACCCTTATTGGCAATAGACATAAAAGATTGTTTTTTCTCCATCCATCTCCATCCCAGAGACTGTGAACGTTTTGCATTCTCAGTACCCCCCATTAACAATTCTGGCCCAGCCTCACGGTACGAATGCATTGTCCTCCCACAGGGAATGACTAACAGTCCAACCATTTGTCACGAGGCTGTAGCCACTGCTTTAAAGCCCCATTTAAAAGGGGGAATCCATGTTTACCATTACATGGATGACATATTGGCTTGGGGAGGCCCTTCTACCTCTCCTTCCCAACTTAAAGACCAGCTAATACCTTCCCTATCTGCCCTAGGATTCAAAATAGCCCCTCATAAAATCCAACTAATTCTGCCCATTACATTTTTAGGAACAGAGATCTCCCTTACCTCAATACGACCCCTCACACCCACCCTTTCCTTCCCTCAAAAATTAACTCTTGCCTCTCTCCAGAGCTTTTCCGGCAATGTCAATTGGCTTCGGCTCTGGCTCTCCCTTCCCATAAGCACCATTCAACCCCTCTTCAACCTCCTAAAAGGAGACAAAAGTCCCTCCTCCCCAAGAACACTGTCCCCAGAAGCAGTTCAAGCTCTAAATTCTGTCAATAAAGCCCTAAAAGATATGGCTCTTGCTAGGTATGACCCAACAATACCTATACAGCTCCTTATCTTTAACTCCTCCCCTACACTTGTGGGAACCCTTTACCAATCTCAAGGGGTACTAGAATGGCTCCACACCCCAATGGGTGGTGCACCATGAATCTTAAATGAGGTGGATGCACTTGCTTATATGATTAAAAATGGCAAAGATAGAGCTCTACAAACCCTAGGAAAAGAACCTGACACTATTGTAACCCCCTTCTCCCTCTCTGACATCCAATGGCTAATTAAAAATCACTCCTGCTTTGCTATTAGCTTAATAGGGTTTACAGGACAGATTGACAACCACTATCCTAAAGAAGAATGGACCTTAGCCCTCCTCTGTTGCGGTGACTGCCCCCCAAACTATTCTCAAAAGAGCCCATAACAGGAGCCCCCTCAATATTTACTGATGGAAGAAAGAGGGGAGCTGTGGCAATAATATACTATTTGCCTGAGGATGAACCCCCTATTCTCCGATTCGAAGAGCTGCCCCATCACTCCCCCTAATATAAAGAATTATATATCATCTATCTAGCTCTAAAAGAAGTCAAGGGCCCTCTTAACCTATTCTCAGACAGTGTATATGCTGTCAATTTGCTTCCCTGGTTGTCAAGGTCCTTCGTGAAACTAGATGCCAACCCACTTTCACCTCTACTTATACAGGTCTCCACCCTCCTACAGGAAAGGACCTCCCCCATTTATATCCAACGTGTCCAATCTCACAGTCCCTTACCAGGCCATATATCTGAGGGAAATGCACTCGCTGACCAAATTGCTTCAACAGGGATATTCATGGCCTCCACTGAACAAGCAGGCCAATTTCACTCACGCACACACACAAACGTAAGGAGGTTTCATGCCCGCTTCCCCCACATCCCTCTCACTCAACTCCAAAGGATAGTAAAGACATGCTCCTCTTGTGCATCCCTCATTACCACCCCAGCTTTGCAAATGATGGGCACCAATCCCCGAGGCCTTAAGTCCAATGCCTTATGGCAAATCGACGTCACCCATATCTCCCAATTTGGTAGACAGAAATATGTTTTTGTCACCGTAGATACATACTCCCATTTTATATGGGCTACAGCCCAAACAGGTGAAAGCTCAAAAAGATTAATTTACCATATGCTTTCCACCTTTGCCATCATGGGCAATCCTCAACATAAAAACTGATAATGGCCCTGCCTTCACCAGCTCTCAATTTAAAGCCTTCTGTACATGCTGGGAAATTGCCCATCATACAGGAATTCCCCACAACCCTCAGGGCCAAGGAATAGTGGAGAGAACACATCAAACTCTAAAGGCCCAACTTCTAAAACAAAAGACAACCACTTATCCCCCTAATGTACAATTAGTGATGGCTCTGGCTACCCTAAACATATTTAACATCTACAGAGGCTCCGAACACCCTCCTATCTCCCTCCATTGGCACATGCCAAAATTAACCCCCTCAATCCTGGTACGATGGCGAGATCCTCTAGATGGAATTTGGAAGGGACCGGACCCTCTCCTTACAACTGGGAGGGGCTTTGTTTGTGTCTTTCCACAGGACCAGCCTAAGCCTATCTGGGTCCCTGCCAGAAATGTCCAACATCACCCCACTAACCAAAAAGATGGCCCGCCTCTCGCTGAGAGATCAGAAATGGAAGAGGAAGAGGAAGCAGAGGAATCACCACAACCAGAAGATCTCCTGGAAGGACATCCATGACCTGATAACTGCTGCCCAGGCCATGTGCCCTCCACAAGCCCCCCTTTCCTTTATTCTCTTGGCTGTTTTTGTCATTCTTCATGCTAACTCTGCTACTGCCCAGCCTCTCCCTAACCTCCCCAATACCTACCACTGGAGATTCTATGCTAGGGAAACCTACAACGGACACAACAAGGTTATAGGGACCCAAGACTGTCCACTTGAAGGATGCTGAACCAAGATTGAGATCCCTCTACATCCGGACTCTATCTCCACTACCCCCAGCCCTTTTCTTTGCTTCCCCTACTGAAATACAGGCGAATGTCTCCAAGAAGTCTCCACATATGGAGGTTGCAGATACTGGAGCTGCAGGATGGAATCCATCAGTCATGGTGGCACCATGCTTGCTAACCTTAAAACTCATTTTCAGCTTTCTATCAGCGATCCCTGGAATGATCATTGGCTAACTGGAGTTATGGGTAAACTTTACCCCAATGGATATACCAAATACCCGATAGCTGACCTACACATCTCCCGTGAACTTGTTCCTGCCTCCAAATCAGTCTTCACTCATGCTAATATTATCCTACAAGAAATTCAGTCTCAGAAGGATCTGCGAGTTACCCTCTCCTGGCCATAGTACATCCAATATATGGCTGACCTCCTTCCCCTAACCATCCACCCCAACTCCTCCCAGTGCTTTTTCTGTGCCTCTTTCTCTCGACCATTATTAACAGCTGTTCCCGTTAACATTTCCCTTCATGACCTTCAGGGACCCCTACCCACCAGAAAAGCACAGGACATTCCCCTCTTTGACCTGTGCCCCCCTCTTTGCCTTATAGGACCCTCTACAAAACCCCATCTTATGTGTGTCCATGATATTACCATCACTAAATCAGTGTGCGTTAACTCTCCTGCCCTCCTCTGGTGCGAAGGCACTATTGGTGCCTGTATTAACCCCTCTCTTCAAAGCTCCTGCACCCCTGTGATAATTGTCCCCCAGGTCTATCTCTACAAACCTGAAGAACTCGAATTACAGATGGGAGGAAGCCGAAAGAAGAGAGAAATCTTCATCCCTCTGTTCATCGGACTAGGCCTTGCTGTCTCACTGGGTGCAACAGGAACCGCTGGAGCAGCCCTTGTCCAAACACAACATCTGGCCGGCGACTTCCAAGACAAGCTCAATCAGGTGATAGCTTCCCCTGCAGACAGCCTTGAATCTCTTCAACGCCAGATAACCTCCTTAGCAGGAATTTCTCTCCAAAACCGAAGAGCCCTGGACTTGTTGACTGCAGAATAGGGAGGGACTTGTGTATTGTTGGGAGAGGAATGTTGCTCCTATGTCAATGAATCTGGGCTTGTAGAACAAGATGTACACATACATAAAGAGCTTCGGGGGAACCTCCGGGCGTGCTGTACCCCAAACACCCCTTCTCCTTGGTACTCCAACCCATTGGTAGCTTGGCTTCTTCCCCTCCTTGGTCCCATACTAGCCATCGGGACCTTGCTTCTCTTAGCACCTTGCCTCATCCAGTTCCTAAAGCAACAGATGAGTAGCATTGCAAAGTTCACCGCCAATCAGGTCTTGGTTCAATATCAAACTGTTCCCAATATGGGAGACAGTTATTCTGATGACACTTCCCCTTTATAAATGAAAAAGGGGGGGCTGTGGGGCAGTGATCTATGTCAGGCAGTCTAACGCCCAGTTGAGCATAGGCTAGAAGCTCTGGGAGACCTGGTGAAAAATTCCACGAACAGTGGACACCAGGGACCAGAAATCATGCTTCTGGCCAATGCTCCCAGGAGATTCTCCATAGCAATCATGACCCCTGTATAGAGAAAGGCCTAGTGTGTGAAACTTGTATAAAAAAGCAACCCTGAATCCTGGGCAAGAAAAATGAGGCACCAAATAGGGCCCCCAAGCTGTCCAATGGAAAGTATCAACTACCAAGCCCTCCTCCTCCTCTCAGAATTATAAATAGAACACATTGACCTGAGTATCTCTCTCTCTCCCCTTCTTCTCCACCCACCTGCCCTGGGGGCGCTGCCTGCCATCCAGAATGAATAAAGATAAAAACTATTTTGGCGTCGGAGAACTTTTGTCTAAGGGAGCTGTGACTCTTGGGTTCTCAAGGAGACGGGCTCTAGGGTGAGCGGAGTGCTCTTAATGGTGGGGGCGCAGGATGGCGAATGCTCTGAGCACAACAGAGCCAGCAAGTGCCCGAGGCTGATCTCTATCTGTGCTCCCTCCCTACACCGAGGCCAAGCGGCTGGCCGTGGCTGTAGCAGTGCTCGGAGGCGCTGGGTCCCAGGGCTGCTCGACCCCGGCATCTCACCCCCGCAGTGTCAGGCCCCACGGATGCTACTCCAATGAGGAGGGCTGCTGCAGTGAGCCTTGAAGCCTAGGGCTCTCGGACCCAACACTGGAGCCTGGGGACTCGGCCGCGCCTGTGCTTCCCCCAATGTGAGAAAGTATGGCAAGTAGCATTTAAACAAGGGCAGGGGGAGGCATTTGTTAATATCCAATGTTTTCCCATTTGATAAAATCCAATGGAATCCATTTAAAAATCCACTTATTCATGATAAAAACTTACTAGGAATGGACACTGTGACAATGGAAGTGTTCCCTTGAATGTTGACTTAGAAAAGAGATGTGATGTCAGATCAGAGCCCTCTTTCCTCATGCCTGGTGCCTCGTCCATCTCAGAACACTCAGTTGACTGACAGCAGTGCCCATGCCTCCTAATTGTTTGTAACCCCTGTTTTCAGCCTCTTCAATTGCCTAGTGTATGAAGGTGACTTCCTGAGAACAAGAAGCCTTTGTCTCTCTTTTACCTAGGAATTATTTCTGTGCTCTTTAGGAAGGGTAGTTGTTGGTAGAAATCTTAGATTTTTGTGGCTTTCTTTTAGTATTTCTCTTTCTTTCCCCTATCCAGTGCAAAGGGCTGGGGATCACACAGAATCAGCCTTTGGTTTTCTTCTGCACATGCAAAATGATGTAATTCTTGGTGCTTTCTCTCTTAAGGCTCCAAATTTAAGATTTGTTGTTGCTGTTGTTGTTGCTGCTGCTGTCTTTATTGTGAGGCAGGGTGTTACTTACTACTCAGCCCTGGCTGGCCTTGAACTTTCTCTGGAGACCAGGCTGGCCTCAAACTAAGAGGGATCCTCCTTCTTCCGCCTCCTGTGTGCTATGGCAAGGCCATGAGCCACCATGCCTGGGCTTGTAAATTGTTTACTTCTCTCGAGACAGTGGGACTTGGGCGAATGGAGCCAATAAATCAGATGGACCAAAGTCTCATGCAATATCCAACTTTATTCAGAGTATCAGATAATTTGCCATAGTTAAGAAGAATCATGAGCATTGTGCACAAGTGCAGGGGTGAGCTGTATGGTGCTAAAACATAGTTTTCCGTACAGACATATAAATAAGTAAGAATAGCCAGTTGTAGTGAACAGTCTGAAATAAACTCACTCCTATCTGTTACACCTGGGAGAAACATGAATGCACAATCCAAGAACTAAGGTCAAAAGATTCTTGTTTTGTCTTGGGATTTTCTCTTTCCACTCATGATTCTCTTCACAAGACTCCATTCATGGACTGTGTTCTGACAGTTTTATATATATACATACATATATACATACATATATATATGTATATAAAACTGTATATATAAAACTGTATATAAAAAACTATATATATAAAACTGTTTATATAAAACTGTGTATATATAAAACTGTTTATATAAAACTGTATATATAAAACTGTGTATATATATATATATGTGTGTATATATATATATATAATATCATGTCAATGCTCAGAATATTTTTACAAAAGTACAAGCCAGCAAAATGTTGTCTCTCACACCACCCTGTGTGTGTGTGTGTGTGTGTGTGTGTGTGTGTGTGTGTGTGTGTGTGTGTGTGTGAGACAGGGTTTGTCTTTGTATCCCTTGCTTTCCTGGAATTTGCTCTGTAGACCAGTCTAGCCTTGAAATCACAGAGATCCACCTGACTCTGATTCTCAAGTGCTGGGAACAACCAAATACACTATCACCACTTGGCTTGTTTTCTTTATAGAAAGTGAAAATATAGTTTTAGTATTCATTCATAGTGGTCCAGAGGCCAATCACAGCAGCAGAGTGATCCTTGAGGCCTGGATAATCCCCTCTCAATCCCTCATTGGAGTCATAGCTATGATTACAGGGCCACCATAGAGCCAGCTTCTCAGACTTTGCCATCCTCTGTCTCAGAGGAGGCCATAGCAGTGCCTACAATAGAGCTGTAAGAAGACTGTGTGTAGTTTGTGTCATTTCTAAGTTCTCCTGTTGAGTTTTGCATGGTGCAGCACTTCTTAGCAGACCTGTAAAACATGGTTGTCTTCAAGTCATGGTCTCTATTTGCTTCTGGAGAATGCAACTCCTAACTTCATTTAGCATTTAGGAGCCCTGGGTTCTTTTCTCAGTGCCCCAGAAAGAAAAAGTCTCTCTGTTTAAAAATAACGAAACTTGTACTGATGTGACTTCCCTCTGTCATGCTTTTCATGGGATGTTTTGATTTGGAAGCATGCTGATCTAATGTTCTGTATATCATTGACTATTAGGTCGAAGTTGTGCTAAAATCTTAGGGACAGGAAAAGCAGCTGTGTCAAGAACTTATGGCTGCCCTTCTGAGAGGATTGAGAAGCCCTTCTGGAAGCCCAGCACCTATCAGTGAGGGCCCCTGAATCCTCATTACCTTTCTGTCACTTTGACAAAGAACCTGGAAAACCCAACTTGACTCACAGTCTTGTAGATTTCATCCCATCATTATGTGACTACATTGTTTCAGGTCTGTGGGTCATGGTGGAGGAGAGCCACTTAGATGCTGGCCACCAGGACACTAAGTCCAAGAGAGAAAAGGCAAGGCTATGGAGAAAATATTACTGCTCACAGGAACCTAATGGCCTCCTTCCTCCAACTAGACCCTGTACTCTAAAGTCTATATCATATTTTAACTACCCACCCTATCGTGAACTTATCACTAGAGTCATCCATCAAGGCCCTCAGCATCCAGTCATTTTCCCAAAGTCCTACCTCTGATCTGAAGCCTTGGAGTTCAAGCCAGAAGCATGCAGGCATTGTTGGGGTGGGGTAAAGTGAGGTGAGGTGAGGTATTTCCAATCTGATGCTAATGCTCATCTTGCTGTCTTACAGGGCACGCCCACAACCTGGATGGTAACAAGAGCGATACACTTCCACGTTGAATCCATTTGAAAATAAATTGTTGATGGAAATGTGTCTGCGCAACTGAGGCTTCTTCCTGTTTGGTTCTGTTTTTAAAATTATAACTAAAATCAGTCTCTATCACAGAGACTCTAAAGAAGCCATGACCAGTCCTTTGTATCTGGGGTCTGTATGCTGTGAGGAGAGTGTGTGTTGACTGGACAGGATCTTGGGAGACAGTGAGAAGTGACATGTGTGGATGGACCTAGCATGAGGATCAGAGTCAGAGCTAGAATTATTCTCAGCCCTGCCACTATCTGTTGGATGAAGTGACACAATATAAGAAGCATAATGATATACATAGTAGTCGCTTGGCATTTACAGTCAACAATAGCACATGTTTAGACAATATTTACCAATTGTCTGCTTCTCTCAGCATTCTTCAGAGCCACCTCAAGTCTTTCTACCTTTATAAAGTGTGTGTGTGTGTGTGTGTGTGTGTGTGTGTGTGTGTGTGTGTGTGTGTGTGTGTGTGCAATGTCAAGGTTCCATACCTGAGAGAAAACACTCAATATTTGTCTTTCTGAGTCTGATTTATGCATTGGAAAAACATGGCAGTCATAGGCAATAGACTTCTCTATAACCATGAAGAAGAAAATTATCTCATTTGCAGGAAATGGGTAAAACTAGAGATCATACTTAATCTGGTAAACTGTTTTATCTGTATAGTCTGTTTATTCATTTGTAAATTATGCTTTTGAATTTTTTTATTATTTTTTAATTAATTTGTGTTAATATAGGGGTGTTTTTCATGCATGTATATAGATGCACCATTTGATGCTTGTTGACTGTGGATGCCAGAAGGATGCCATCAGATCCCCTGAAACTAGAGGTACATTTGGATTAGTATATGTTGCTCTGCTAAGTAAGGTCAAAGTCTACTAACTTCATGATAGCCTTCTGGGGCTCAATGCAATATGTAGGACTCCCTTCATTGGCAGGACTTCCTTCTCTGACCCTGTCTGAGGAATTCAAACCTCAGCTATACCTCTACTTGCAGAATGTCACATAGGCATGGTTAAGATTGCAAGTTCAACTTCCTTCTGATAAGAACCCATTTGGCTAGCACCTAAGATTCCTGAAATTATTACCCACACTATGGGACATTTTGTTGCCTTCAGCCTTCCACCAATGACCTCTGATCATCCTCGATGTTTCTCTTTCCTTTCTCCTAAAATGAAATAATCCTTAAATCATCTCAAGTAACATTGATCTGCCTCCCTGCATCTGGTCCCAGTGTGTCTTCATTACCATACATTCTCACAAGGCTTCTGAACAACCCAGTCTGTTGCCCTGCTGTATTTGCCATCCTGTGCCAATATCAGCCTAAATCCCCAAGGGGAGAGAGAGTCAAAATTATGTATTATGTATTATTTTGTATTATGACATATTATATCAACTCTATCATGGCAGGTTGTGACCTGACATTTGGGAGCTGATTTCCAGAGTGGTTGTACCAGCTTGCAATCCCACCAACAGAGGAGGATTGTTCCTCTTTCTCCACATCCTCGCCAGCATCTGCTGTCACCTGAGTTTTTGATCTTGGCCATTCTGACTGCTGTGAGGTGGAATCTTAGACTTGTTTTGATTTGCATTTCCCTGATGACTAGGGATGTTGAGCATTTCTTTAGGTGCTTCTCAGCCCTGCGAATTTCCTCAGTTGAGAATTCTCAGTTTAGCTCTGTTCCCCATTTTTTGATGGGGTTATTTGGTTTTTTGGAGCCTAACTTCTTGAGTTCTTTGTAAATATTGAATATTAGTCCTCTATCGGACTTAGGATTGGTTAAGATCTTTTCCCAATCTGTTGGTTGCCGTTTTGTCCTATTGATAGTGTCCTCTGCCTTACAGAAGCTTTGCAATTTCATGAGGTCCCATTTGTCTATTCTTGATCTTAGAGCATAAGCCACTGGTGTTCTGTTCAGGAACTTTTCCCCTGTACCCAGGTGTTAAAGAGTTTTCCCCACTTTCTCTTCTATTAGATTCAGTGTAACTGGTTTTATGTGGAGGTCCTTGATCCACTTGAACTTGAGCTTTGTACAAGGAGATAGGAGTGGATCAATTTGCATTCTTCTGCATGTAGACTGCCAGTTGACCCACCACCATTTGTTGAAAATGCTGTCTTTTTTCCACTGAGTGGTTTTAGATCCTTGGTCGAAGATCAAGTGACCATACGTGTGTGGGTTCATTTCTGGGTCCTCAATTCTATGCCATTGATCTACCTGCCTGTCACTGTACCAATACCATGCAGGTTTTATCACTACTGCTCTGTAGTACAGCTTGAGATCAGGGATGCTGATTCCCCCAGATGTTCTTTTTGTTGTTAAGGATAGCTTTTGCTATCCTAGGTTTTTTGTTGTTCCAAATGAATTTGAGAATTGCTCTTTCTAAGTCTATGAAGAATTGAGTTGGAATTTTGATGGGGATTGCATTGAATTTGTAGATTGCTTTTGGCAGGATGGCCATTTTTACTTTATTAATCCTTACAATCCATGAGCATGGCAGATCTTTCCACCTTCTGAGGTCTTCTTCGATTTCTTTCTTCAGCGACTTGAAGTTCTTGTCATACAGATCTTTCACTTGCTTGGTTAGAGTCACACCAAGATACTTTACATTGTTTGTGCTAATTGTGAAAGGTGTCATTTCCCTAATTTCTTTCTGAG